>CAUYMX010128349.1:0-51799 GCA_963573855.1 Lepilemur septentrionalis | reverse complement strand
ATCATCTCCTTCCACCAGCCTTGCACTGCAGAGAGCGTTTGCTCCACATGTACGGAATTAAACACCACCAGCAAAGGGGAAGGCGGTGTCCACAGCAGGGCAAAAGAGAAAGAGCAGGGAAGTTGAAAAACATGTACAGGGAAGCCTGGCAACAGGACGAAACATGGCCCCGAAAGAGAACCGCAGGCACAGATGCCCGTCTCCAAAGTGCAATATCACGCTTTGGCGTGGAGGTGACAGCCGGGAGAGGCATGCGACACTTTCCCCCTCTCCCTCTCAGGTTCCCCCAGGTGAGACACTCTGCTTTGGCACAAACAGTGATACGCTGATGATGAGCAAAGCCTGAGGTCTCAGGGAAGAAGGGATTCCGCACGGCACAGCCCCAAAAGGAACAACACCTGGGAACATCCCAACTCGAAGCGTGCCAACACCCGCTCCGGTGAGTGCGTGCATGCGTTTTGCTGCTGAGTTTGGGGGAGGAGGGAGGGTTGAGAATGATACTGCTACTTTTACTGGAGACGAAATAAACAGCCTAACTCCTCTCCGTCCTCTTCTTCCTTCCCCACCTACAAGGAACACGCCGGCACGCAAATGAGGGGCTTGCTTCCCGAGAGTGGCTGTTACATAACAGGACCCGAGAATGCTCGCGTCGTGCAGAATTATTTTAGAAACTCCACGAAGACTAGATCAACAAAGCCTTCTCTCTTTGTACCCTCTGTCTGAATATGCGAATAGCACCAAAAATACGAGGGGCAAAAAATAACAGGAAGAAGCCCAATAACAAATACATGCAAGACGCATTGTTATTGTTGATAAAAATAAGACTCACAGTTAATAGTGCAGACAATAGGCGGCTCGAGGCCACCACACCTATGAGCACCTCTCCTGGCGTTTTTTTACCCTTCTTTTAGTTCCCCACTCCTGACACTCGCTGCCAATCCCATCCTGTAGTCGTCAATCCCTGCCAGGGGGTTAACTGATTATTCAGTTACTAGCTAAAAATATTCCAAGAGACTGTGCCTGTAAAGAAATGTATCTGCAGTAAAAATTGTCCTGTTTCTACACCCAGATAGATGGCGCAGAACTCTTACTTAATGTTTGTTTTACAGTTTAATACTATTTAACATTCCACTAATGTGTTCTCTCTGCATCACTCTTCAAACAGTCCATGCTCTTTCTGTAGAGCGGGTCCCCTTCCCAGCTGTGCCCCCTTCCTAGCTGTGACCTTACTCCGTCTGCATGTTCATCCCACTTCTTTGATGTCTCCTATGAGACAGGTTCTATTAACATCATACCCATTTTGCAGATAGGGACATTGAGACTTGCCCAAGGGACCCAGCAACTAAATGGGAAATCTGGGTCTCTGAGCCAGACGATGTGTCTCTGCTACCTGTATTCTTAATCACCAAGCCACGCCACTTCTCTGTAATTTACTATGTGCTTTAACAGATGCATGTTAATCGTGAAGGGAAATCGCAGAGACAGAGAGATTAATGGGAGATATGCATGATGCCTGCTCAAGGAGCAGTGCCGGAGTGCAAGGGGGCAAGAGGGAGGTATTGGGAGCTGGCATAGCAAAGGGCCCTTAAATCATGGCAGGGAATTTAAACTTCATCCCCTAGGCAGTGGCTAGCCACCCATCCAAGTTTTAAACAAGAGAGTCACAGGATCAGAATTGAATTTTAGCAAATGGGCAGTGTTGGGAGGGGCTGCAGGGGAAAAACTGGGGACACCAGGTATGAGGCCACTACAGTATTCCACACAAGGGCCGAGGAGGCCATAGCACTAAAGACAGAGGGTGAGGAGGGGTTCAAGAACAATTTTCTCAGATTGCACCCCAGAACTTGAAGACCAGTGACACGAGGAGAGAGGAGAAAGAGCATCCATCAGGAAGGCGGCCCAGGGTTAAGCAGGTGTGGCTCAGAGGATGGAGCTGCCCCGGAAAAAGACAACACCCAGGAGAGAAGATTTAGGAGAAAGACAAGTTTGGTTTTGGACACGCCGGCTTTGCACTGCCTGCAGGAATGGCAGGGGGAGAGGGGAGGCCTTTGGAAGGAGGGCTCTGCCTGCATCCTTCAAACTGTCTGCACAGACAAGGGCCTGCTCTGCCGATCCCCGAGACGTGGTAAGATGTTGCATGTCTAATTGTTTTGACTCGAAGGCACTTTCGTATCTTGTATCTCCTTTTCTCCTAGCAGTATAGTTCAGTGATTAACAGCACAGGTTCTGGGGTTCAGGTCATTTGAACCCTGCAGTTATTTGGTTTCTCGAGGCCTTTGTCTCCCAAACACAGGGCAGACAGAAGGGCCTATCTTCCAGAGTCCCCGTGATGAGTAAATGAGACAGCGCACGTGAAACACTCAGCGCAGTACCCAGGACGCAGTTCACATGCAATCGGTGTGAGCCAAAGCAAGGTCAAAACCAGATCGGAGAGACAAACGTGGCATTGACTTTATTCTACTGATGGGAAAAATCAACCACTGAGAAATAGCTGATGTTTATACAAAGGGTTCGAACTGGTGAAAAGCACAGGCAGAACTAGAACCCAGAATTAAGACTCCCCATCTCTTGCCTCTAAATTGTACTCCCAAAATTTTAAATCCAAATAAGTCATGGTCTTATCATTCCCCCAAAATCTGTTTAAGGAAATAAAAGAAAATGGTAGTAATTCTCAAAAGTTCTCCCCAAAATCCCACTTAAACAAAGTGGTATGAGCCCATTAGGACGTGTGGGAGATTTTACAAAGCAGGGTAAGTGGAAGCTCAACCCAGTGTCCTGGCGTGGTGGCAGGCATACGCTGGGTCTCAGACAAAATATCTCATAGCTATAGACATGAGACCACAAGCAGAAAGCAAATTTTTCTGCACCAGAAGACTTACCAGGAGGACTCCGAGCACAATTCAGCTTAAGTTCTGACCTTGCAAAGTCACTATCCAAAGGGCGGCAGGCACATTGGGGAGAAATCTCAAAACCTCCTAAGATATTTTTGAATTGCAATTTTCTGGCGGCTCAAAATATGATTCAATACAATAGTTTTCTAATTGCAGCTGCTAGTACTAGACATATACCTGGGGCTCAAAAAATATTTTTAAACAATAAAAGATCCTTCCCCAAATACGGCTTTAAAATGTCTCTGGTGAGAGCAGTTCCTGGTCCCGTTTGCATTGCACTCCATTATCCTGATATATTAATGTCACAGGTCTCGGTCCAAAGCTGCCCAGGACGGGCATAAAACACACCTCCACCTGCAAGATAAATTGGAATACGATCCTTTTGATTATACTCATGTGAAGCCGCAGCAATTGCTGAAATGACTACCACTGCATTACAAAACTCTCAAAGGAGCAAAACAATCAGAGTTCCACTCCGTGCGACAGTGACATGCACCATCGCGGCAGGGCCCTGTGGAAGATGAGCAGGAGTTCTGAGAGCACCCCATTCTCATTCGACACCCACCCTGCTTTATTTGAAAGACAGCACATGGGCCTCTCCTAAGAAGTATCTAGTACATAGTACCATGAACACAGAAAATAACTTTTGGCCGGGCACGGTGGCTCACGCCTGTAATCCTAGCACTCTGGGAGGCCGAGGCGGGCTGATCGTTCAAGGTCAGGAGTTCGAAACCAGCCTGAGCAAGAGTGAGACCCCATCTCTATTAAAAATAGAAATTAGTCAACTAAAAATAGATAGAAAAATTAGCTGGGCATGGTGGCACGTGCCTGTAGTCCCAGCTACTCGGGAGGCTGAGGCAGGAGGATCGCTTGAGCCCAGGAGTTTGAGGTTGCTGTGAGCTAGGCTGACGCCATGGCACTCTAGCCCAGGCAACAGAGTGAGACTCTGTCTCAAAAAAAAAAAGAAAAACAAAAAGAAAAATAACTTTTATGCAATTCAGTTAACAATGTTGCAATTAACATGAATTGTATTCCCCTAATCAACAAGTATGTTTTAAACGCTTAGTGTGTGGAAGGGGCCACGCTAGCTATTCCAGGGGCCAAGGAGAAGGCTCGGTCAAGGTCTCTGTCCTCACCAGGGTATAAGGGGCAGTGGCACAAACAGGTCTAAAAACAACTACAATGTCAAGAGAATGTGATCAATCACTAGTGAAAGAAACAAAACACCGCTGCGCTGCGGTTCAGAGGAGAGAAAGATTGTTTCTGGTTGGAGGAGTCAGAGAAGTTTCTGCTGAGCCTTTCAAGGTGAGTCTTATTTGCTAGGTAGAGGTGGGGACACTTGGGAGAATACCTAAATGATCACAGATATAAAATATGCAGATCTAATTAAGATTTTTCCATCCCCACCCCAATTCCGCTATTAAGGACACATATTATCTTAATAAAAAAGGGAGAAAAATAGAGAACGGTAAAAACTCACCATTTTATTGACTGTGTCTAATTTTTTCCTAGGTTTTTTTTTTTTTTTTCCCTCTAGCCTGTGTCTCTTAGCTTTCAAACCATTTTCATGCGCCCCAGGGCAAGGCGAAAATACAATGGGACTTGTCACAGTCTTTATTTATTTTTTTAATATTAGTTCCTTCTACGCAGAAAGGAGAGTTGGAATTTTTTTTTTCTTGAAACTAAGCTAATGGGTCTCAAGATTGATACAAACGCAATTATCCTGTAGAGTAGTAAGTCTAAGGAGGGTTCAGCTTTTAATGAACCTTGCTTTATCCCCATTAAAAGCCTCTAATGAGATAAGGTTTTGAAGGAGTTTCCTTAGCTACAGAGGGCTACAGCTGTTGCTTGCCAAAGCTCCGCAGATGTTGATTTCCAACTTTCTGGCTCAATGATAACAGCTCACATAAGCAAAAACATAACAAAACGAAGCGGACCTTTATCCAACATGCTACAGCGTCAGCTTAAGAATCAGACAAAAGATGCTAAAAAGAAAACAAAAAAAAAGACTATGCCCACTGCAGACACTCATAAACCAGCACACCAGCTCTGAAGAGCAACCAAGGACTTCTAGAAATAGTGCAAAGCACAAACTGACCACATCTCCAGTTCTGTGTTGCACATGATTTATGCTTTGTTAAGACTTTATCTCTAGCAATTCAGGAAAAAGCAATCATGGCCCTTTGGTATGGAAACTTTGTGTTCTTTGTCCAATTTACTTGCCAAGCCAGGGTCTCCTTCCAGCCCACACAATCCCAGCTGCAAAATTGATAAAAAAGTAATGCTGACTTTCTTTAAACAAGTGCGAAACTGGTTTGCAGAGTTCAAACTAAAATACTCACAATGGGTAGCATCATTACTGCTTTTATCTTTGTTTTGACTGGCACACTGAGAACCTGCAGCAATTTCAGAGGAATCTAGCTTGAGAAAACCAAGTTAGGAGGTGATAGTCAGGAAAAACAAAACCCTCGCTTACATAGGAATCGGAGTGCAAACAATGCCTTGTTCGCAGGGCGCAGGCTGCCTGCCTCTCCCTCCGAGATGTGCTGCGCTCAGCAGCCCCTACACGCACACTGGCCCGCCCATCCCTCACCTGCTGTGCTACGTGTGTTCTGAGGGGCCTTCCCTGCCTGGGGCCCTGCCTGAAGCCCCACACTGACCACAGACCCTGCTGGGTGGGCAGAGGATGTGCCTTCTCTGTCCCTTCGAGACGAGGTGGGCACCTGCCCCAAGAGGCAGAGACAGCCGTAGCAGGCAGAAATTGATCAGTGTGTTGTCAGGCTCAAAGAGACGAACCAAGCCCATCACAAGCCTTGTTCAGAAAGGTGTAATAAACAACCCAGAGAAAAGCTGCCAAGTGGTGCCAGGGAGAAAGCAGCCTGCCCTTGGAGTGTAGCCAAGTCACATGCATGCTCTGGACCCAGAAATCCACAAACTCTGAGCCCTGCTTGAGGCCCTAGAACTAGCACCTTGCTGGTGCCAGCCAGATGGGGCCAGAGGTGGCTCCTCACTGCTGTCCCCTGAGGGGGCATTAACTGTCAGGCCCCATTGACGTTACTCATTGCTTCTGTCTTATATAACCAAAGTATAACATCAAAACAGGGAACGTGACAGTGGTAACATGTACGTTTATAGTTCAATTTCATCATATATGTAGAAATCGAAAAACCAGGTGAAGGAGACACAGGACCTCTGCAACTTCCTGTGAATCCATAATTATTTCCAAACACAAAGCTTTCTAAGACGCCTATGAAATCCAACTGGGTCTGGGGAAGAGAACATGGGACTGGGAGACAGAAGACCTACATGCATTTCCTTAACTAGGAGGGTAGGACAGCCATTATTTCAGGGCCCTTTAAAATAATAGATGAATTGAAGATTTATAGATAAGATGGAAGATGCTGATTCGACTGATAAAAATATTACTTAAATTCAGGAGTCAAAACCCAATAGCCACTCAATCAGAAATGAAAATAAACCATTTTTGAAAATACCATGTAACTTAATTGGAAAAAAAGATGCATCTTTTACCAAACTTTAATCTAAATATTATTAATATTTTTCTGAACTATATCTCATGAGTAAAGCAAAATACAGCAGATAAAGTATTTGGCTTATTCTTCTTCGACTAAAATTATCAAAGCCCTGGGTATTCCAGGAGCAGAAAAAATGCCAACAAAATCTTTAGACGACAAGCAGTTTAACAAACATTTACTGAGTACCTACACTGAGTGCTGAGTTTCATTTAAGATACTAGGTATCTATACCTATCTATAAATCCCTCTATATACCCACCCACATATCCATATCTATACCTACATGTGTATGCAGATAAAGATACATAGGTATAGACAGAGCTCAAGATACATAGATGAATATGATGGAGATCTTGACCTTGAGAAGTTTGAAGTTTGGTGGAGGAGAGAAGCCCGTGAAGGGGTAAATAAATCAATGAGCTAATTGCTCTGACAGAGGAACACAAGGGAGGAAGGCGACACCAAGGAGAGGCATTCAACTAACCTAGAGTGTCCAATAAAGGCTCTCTGCAGAGATGACACCTCTGCTAAGTCTTGGAGGAGGAGGTTAGCAGAGACAGGACAAAGGAGCCTTCCTGGCGGAAATAACTGAATGGCAGAGGCTTGGCAGCGTGCAGTGGCACTGTGCGTGAGGACCTTGCAGGCAGGTCGGGGAGCTGGAGCGTAGGGTGTGGAGCTGGGGCAGCAGGACCAGGCCATGGGGAACCAGAAACACCAAATTTAAAGAAGAGATTATGAGCTTGGCCTTGGCCAAGCTAAGCTGAAGTGCATCTGAAACAGCCAAGTGGAGATGGTGAGGGGGCATGTCAGAGCAGAGGTCTAGGTCAGAGGTGTGGACTCAGGGCCATTGCATATTGGATGAGCAAACCATGAGACTATGAGAGATAACTTAGTGAGAGTACAGGATGGGAAAAAACCATGGTTATGAACTAGGCAAAGGCCCTGCCTTGGCGAGTCAGACCTAGGCATCCCAGTGCAATCCACAACTGAGTGGTGTAGTCTGCCTAATTCTGGGTTCAATATGAGAAAGCCCATTTTGCCACATACCCAGGGCATGTTCTCCAAATTAGCCGATATTTGGGTCTCCATCTGCCTGAATATTGCTTCTCAACTTGTTCAGAATTGAGAAAGGAAAACAAAGCCACCCCTGAGATTCAGAAGCTTGCTCATGGCAAGGCGATGTTATTCTGCCACGAGACATAAACCATCTCGAACGATTCCAGACTCAGACAAGGTTACGCTGAGACCGTGACAAAAAGAGACAAAGTAAGGCCACTCCGTAATCTTGTCTAAACACAGACAAAAACAAAGTCAATATATCACCCACGAAACACCAGACATTCCCTCTCTTGGCCAAAATGACTGACTGCTACTTCTTTACTAGTTTCAGCTTTATCCTCATTCTAGCCACCCCCCCATGGATAAGATTTATTGAGATAACTAGTCAGAGAATTACCCCTGCCTTTTAACAGCATCCAATCTACAGTAAATCTCTCCTTCATTAGGTCCTCCCCCAAATCGTCCAGCTGAGGCCCAAACCCATTGAATAGGTTCTCTCCAGCACTCTCTGACTGGGACACCGTGGTGTGTATTCTCCTTGGCAGCAAGACGTGATTGACCCAGCATGTCCAACTGTAGCGCGTCCCTGATGGCCTTTGGCTGGAGGAAATTGACAGAACTCAGACGTGGCAGAGAAATATACTGATCCCTCAAACCCCAGGACATCAAGGGTAGGACAGTAGTTACCTCTTGGGAGGGAAGAAAGGACAGGGCAAGGGTACAGAGCCTTCAGAAGCTCTACAGGGGAATAGTTGTTAATGTTGTTAAGATTTTATTTCCCTCAAAACTAGCAGCTGGGTAAAAAAAAAAAGATTTTTTTTTTTTTTGTAAACTAAGCAACATATGTATGGGGTTCTCATTCTTCATAAGATTTTTTAGTCTGAAATTTTTAGCAATGAACTTTTAAAAAGAAGGATGCAACGGACAAGGTCAGATGCTGCTGAGAAATCGAATAAGCTAAGAACTGCAAAAATGGTCACTGCGTCGAGCAACGCGCAGGTCATTGGCAACGTAGCGAAAAGGTCTTTTGGCGATTTGCTGAGTGTGAAAGGCAGCCCAGGGTGAATTAAAGAGTGGTGAGGAAATGGAGTCAATGAACACAGATTAACTGTTCCAGAAAGTTTAGCTGCGAGGGGGTAGAGTGAGAGAGAGAGAGAGAGCAAGAGTTGGAAAGGTGTTTAAATAGGGAAAAGCCCATGACATCCATGCAAGTGGTCAGACTTGCGGGCCTCAGCTACGGCTAGATGTCACCTCCTCCTAGTCACTCCTGAGTCCTGCTCAAGACTGGCCGCAAACAGGTAGGAGCTAAACCAAGAAGAGGACCTCGGCTCCTTCTGTTTCATCTGACCTTACGATTTGGGTCCCTAATACTAATAACATTAAATTAATCATTACTGCAACCTCTTCCTAATTACTGACCAGCAAGTATTACATTAAGCATAGCAGCAAACAAAAAGATAAGGGAAAATGGTGTGTATTCACTAAAATTCCGAATACACACACACACACACACACACTTGTCCCTCAGTACCCCAAATCCTCTGATGCTCAAGTCTCTTATATAAAATGATATAGTATTTGCATATAACCTATGAACATCCTCCTGTATACTTTAAATTATCTCTAAATTACTCATACTAACACAGTGTAAATGCTTTGTGAATAGCTGTTACACTATACTGTTTTTTGTTTGTATTACTTTTTATTGTTGCATTGTTTTTTATTTTTTACATTATTTTTTGAAATATTTTTGACCCACGGTTGCTTGAATCTGAAGATGAAGATGCAGGTACAGAGTGCTGAATGTATACACACACACGCATATACACACACAAATACATAAAATTTCATATTATCTGCCACTCTTTCCTCCATTAACACAGATAAGTAATAGACTTGGCATTTATGATTCAATCTCTACATTTACAAATAATAATCATGACATGTAAGCTTTACTGTAATTCAGCTGCTAAATTCTTGCTTCCAAAAAAAAACTGTGGAACCAACAACAAAGCAGAAAACAGTCAACTCTCCCCAAAGTTAGCAAGACTTTACATCTCACCTCACAGACTTTCTAATGAGCAAGAGATCGGGATCGGGGAAGAGAGGAGTCACACGGCATGAGCAACAGAAGTTTTGTTCGGCACAAATATTTCACGGCCATCTGGAGTGTGTGCAGTCACCGCTCCTAGCACAGCTGTCCTGAGGCTACTCTGTGTTCCCGGCACTGCCCACTTCATGCACCTGAAACCCACTTCGTGCACCTGAGACCAGCTGATCTGCAAGCCGGGAACTTCCAGCCTGAACTTCTAAGAATCTGAATCAATCGTCCCTCGGTAAAGCTGCCATCTCTTATTAGATGAAAACACGAGGGTGATAAATTAAAAAATGAAAAACCTGAAACTGTTTCCGGGCAGATCAAAAACTCTTTACAGATGAGATTATTTTCTAAATCCTCATCCCATTCCATGAAGGGAGGCAGATATCCATCATCTTTACTTTAGAGATGGAAAAACTTAAACCCCCAAAGCATACGCCTTTTAGATTAAGGTAAAATAATTAATCAGTCTACTAGAAATGTCACTCACATCTACGCATAATTTAAAAAGTGAATGTAGGTCAAATGGAGTGGACATTAATTTTGCTGTGACAGTCAGAAGTACCCTAGACTCAAGTAGAAAGTGCAGACCAGGAGGTAGAGTGCCCAGCTCAGCCCTAACCAGACACACAGCTCTGAGTGGGTCACTTCATTCCCTCAAGTTCCCTTATTTGGAAAATACAATAAAAATTTACAATTCAATAGCATCTCCACGTCCTGTTCCCCACACCCCTTCCCAGCTGAATAACCTTGGCACATCACTGAACTTCTCTGGGTCTACATTCCTCAAGTTTAAGGCAAATGGAGGTAAAACCTGACCCATCTCAAGGCAGCAGCCCTGATCGTCTCGCCTCTTCAGCACGTAGCCCAGGTGACATTTTATATCAACTGTGACCTCTTTGGAAGAAAAGAACTTTATTGCCTGTAACCGAATCCAGTTCTGCTTTCACACCCCAAGTTTACATGGAGCAAACCACCCACGGTGTCCTGATTTGTTCTACTCACTGCAATCCAGCGGTTCTTTTCGGGGAGATTCGGGTATTATTACGCCAGCCACTGTCTAGTCCGGAGCTCAGCGCAGCAGATAGTGCCTGAGGGTTTCTCCTGCCTGCTCCTTCCCCACTCCCCGGTTGCACAACCTCCTGAAACCAAATAGAGGAGCCTGACCCCTCTGAATCTCTCTGCTTCCTACCTGCTGCTTGAGTTTTTCTTCTCCATTCTCAGGAAAACAGTCCTGACATCACATCCTGGGCATCAATACTACAGTTTACTGTCAATGTGTGTGATGCTTAGGCTGGCAGCTTTGGCTTGGAGGAAAGCACAGATCTTTTGTTGTTGTTGTTGTTGTTTCTTTCTGAGTCTCAACAAGCCTAGCTTTTGGAAACACAAAATGCTGGCTTTCAGATCGCTGTCTCCCTGTGGACCTTAAAACAAACTCTCATTCTGATCCCGGAACCCCAGCCATGGCTGCTTTATCCAGGCTGTACACACCCTTCTCCAGAAACAATAAAGATCCCAGTTTCAATGGATGGAAACCTGCAGCGCAGCGAGGAACAATTAGGGCTTACTGGGAATGAGAACACGGGAGTCTGGTATTTCCAAAAACATTTTCCATGTTACAAAAGCCTTTTATTACATAGCTGTCCTCTCTTTTCTATCCCCTTAGACATCTCTCTGCTTTAGGTTCTGATCACTACAAAAGAGCCCCGGAACCGGTCTTCCCACTCCAAATCCTCCTCCGCAGCTGCCATAAGAGCTTTGCTCAACCGCAGCTTCAATCAGGAGCTTCAGAAATAAAGAACTGCAAAGTCCTCGTGCTGACTCTCAAAGTGTCTCTAACCTGATGTTCCCCCCATCTCCCAGCCTTGCCTCCTACCATATTCCAACCATAGGGGTGCCCAGGATAGCAGAAGGCGCCTGAGAGGTAGTGACCTCCCTGTCTCCACGGATACATGTGCTCGGGCTGCTTGGCCCCTTGGCAGAGATGGCGTAGAGAACCACGTCTCCCCCAAGATGCTAGATTCAGAGCCACCTGGCCCCGAGGACGATGTTCACACTTACCTCCGCTTCCCTGTGCTACACTTGAACTAGAAACCCGGCCACTTACCAGTTGGACCCAGCGCTTTCCTTCCCCTCCACCTCCATCCCCGTTGCAATTTTTGCCTAAAAGAGCCTTCTCTTCTTTGTCCTTCCTGACTTTCAGTGTATCCCTCTCTAAATCCATCTCCTTCTTTAAGACTTGTCTTAAATATCAAACTGTTCATAAAGCTTTTCTTGACGACTGTCTATTCTATCTTGCTTGGTCTTTAAACACTTTGGTTTTTTCTCTGGCTCAGATCACATATTTTTGCTCAGATATTCTTATGCACTTCATACCCTCCTAACGGGCTGTAAGCTCTTTGAGAACGAGGAATGGCTCTTGTCTATTCCGTACATGAACAGCGTGGAAGGTGCACAGTAACCTCGGTTTCAATTTGCTGAGCTCTCACAATATAATTAACGTGCTCCTCACTTTGGAAGTATAGAAGAAAATTATAAAGGTATTTTCTTAAAAAAAATAAGCAATCTAAGTTGGGGGAAAAATTAGGTACATAAAAAACAAAGCACAGAAAGAACTTCTTAAAAAGGCTAAAAAGATAAGATGTTCAAAACCAGGAGGGGAAGAAAAAGAGAATCTGTAGTATTTTATTACACCAAAATACAACCGCCCAAAACTTCCTGGCAAGTTACTCCTTGCTTTCTCCCCCCCAATGCCAAATCAATTGTTTTGAGGTTCTCAGATGCAGCATTTAGTCTTTTTTCCTTGCAAAGGTCTAAATTTAAAATAAGTATAATATTGAAAATATACTTGGTGATGTGTGAAGCACAGAATAAAGCTTGAAAAAAAATACTTGATATTAGCAAGCTCATAGTTGGATATAATATGAAGCTGTATAAGAGGAGTACTTATATAATAAAGAGGAAAATTCCCCGGGAATCAAACACCCATCCCTTGCATTGCCATAGATGGTGGTGTGCAACTGGGGAAAACAGACCGACTATGACCCTGCAGAAGCCATTAAGCCAGGGGCCAGAGAAGAGTAAATGAAATCCACCAAGAACTATTTCTTGGCAGAACTAAAAGCAGAAGGAATTGAAAATTGAATCACAAATGGAAAAGCCCCAAGTGACCCAAACTCTCTCACACATGTCTAAAATGCACAGGGAATGACAGTTTAAGAGGCATTAAAAAAAAAAAAAAAAAGCCTGGAACCAACAATAATCATAAGCCGTTTATTAGGATTAATCTTGCATTTGGCAATAATTTTTCCTCTTCAGGTCAAGAGGGGAGTTTGTAATCCCAACAGCCTTGGTGATTATAACAATATATTTGGTGCGTATCCATTGCACTTCACAATATTTTCTCCCCAAAAGCTGGCGAAGTATAGGCAGCGCCGGACACAGCCAAAAGATGTTGCCAGATTAAAATAAATAAAGGCACAGAGTTAGCAGTGAGGACCAGAGGGGTATTCAGAAAGGAGAATAGCAAAGGCTTAAAACCATCTGCAGTATGGGAAAGAATAAGAAATACATTTACACATTTTTAAACTATTTCCAAATTATCAGCCCTGTGCGTACTACCAGCGTAAGGGCTACAACATTAAAAAAGAGAGAAAAGAATATTGTTTCCCATGCTTAATATTACAGAATAATTAGTGAAGTTTCTCAGCTCTCTAGAGGCCCGAAATAAAAAAATTTAAGGCTGTTCTTCCAACACTTCAAAGAAGGATTGATCATCCAAGACATTCCTTACACTATTTCTAAAACTAGCGGCTCAGGATAACTTAGTAATTTACAACTTCTATTCCAATGACAATAACAAATGGAATAAAAGTTGATGACTATTTTAAATGCATCTCCCTGGAAGGGGTGATTCATCAACTGAGCTCTCCTGATGAGAAGGTTTAGAAAAAAATATACACATAGGCACTCAGTCTCAAAATCACTAGTCAATTAAATCGATTAAATGTCCATTAATAACAACAAAATTTTAAACATTTAAAATCATTGAAATAATGATTAATGGACCCAGATTAACAACTGAAATGTTAAGACTTTGTTTCTTATCACTGAGGCAAAACACAATGCTCCAGTTGAATTTCTTGAAATTTTTAAACAAAACATGAAGTCTAACTGCAAGATGGTGACTCGAACCCATGGATTTAATCTAATTACCGTATTAATGGGCTGTACCAGAAAAATCACATGATCTTATCAATGGATGCCAAAACATTTGACAGAATTTAAAACCCATTCATGATGAAAAACTCCCAGAAAACCAAGAATAGAGGAAATTTCCTCAACTTGATAAAGATCACAAGACACCTACAAGTACCGTCATACTTAATGACGAAATACTGAATACTTTGCCTGTGAGATTGGGAACGTAGCAAGAATGTCCACGTCACAGCTTTAGTTAGGTCTAAAGCGGAAGTTCCAGCCAGTGCGATAGTCAAGAAGAGGAAATAAAAGGCATACAGATTGGAAATGAAGAAATGAAATTCTCCATATTTGCATGTGACATGATTATTTATGTAAACAATCCCAAGTAATCTACAAAAGACTCCTAGAACAAATAAGTGAGCTCAGCAAGGTCAGAGGACACCAGATCAATATACAAAAATCAATTGCGTAATGTGAACTATACACTTCAGGTGACTATGATGTGTCAATGGAGATTCACCAGTTGTAACAAATGCACCAACTCTGCTGGGCAGTGTTGATAACGAGGGAGCCTACGGGCCGGGGGCATATGGGGAATTTCCATACCTTCTTAATTTTGCTGTGAACCTAAAAAAAATAAAATAATCAATCTGCATCTCCACGCACTGTCAATGAACATGTGGACATTGAAATTTAAAAATACAACAACTTTATAATCACTCAAAATACTGAAATACTTAGGCGTCACTCTAACGATACAGGTGCATGATTTAGGTGCTGAAAACTACAAAACGCTGATGAAAGAATTCGAAGATCTTAAATAAAATGGATTCGTGGCTTGGAAAACGTATTCTTGGATCGGAAATATATAAATTCTCCTCAAATTGATACACAGATTTAACACAATTCCTGTATAAATCTTGCCTATATGTGTTTTTACATATAGACAAGATTACTCTAAAATTTACATGAAAGCAAAAGAACTAGAACGGTGGAAATAGTTTGAAAAAGAATAATAAATTGAGAGGAATCATTTCAAGAATTATTATACACACACATACACACACACACACACACACACACACACACCAATTAAACAGAGGAGAGAACCCAGAAACAGGCCTCCCTGATATATCCAACTATTTTTTCCACAAAGATGCAAAAGAAATTCAACGGGGGATGAATAGCCTTTTCAACAAACCACTGTTCTGGAGCAATTTAACATCCGATTCAGAAAGAACCTCAACTTAAGTCTCACACCATATACAAAAATTAAATAAAACGGATCAAAGATTTAAATGCAAATTGTTAAACTTACAACACTTTTAGGAAAAAAATACAGGAGAAAATCTTTGGGAACTAACATTAGACAGAGTTCTGTGGCTTGACACCAAAAGCATCAGCCATAAAAAAGGAAAAATTAATAAATTGGATTTCATCAGAATTTAAAACTTTTGCTCTGCAAAAGAACCTTCCTAAGAGAATGGAAAGGGAAGCTACGGATGGGGGAAAGCATTTGCAAACCACACATCCAACAAAAGACTAGCACCTAGAAGACATAAAACACCCTCCAAATGCAACAGTATTAAAAAAAAAATCCAGTCTATTAATAATCAGAAAATGGGCAAAAGACACGAACAGACATTTCACTGCGGTGGGAAATCAGCCAGGAGCCAAGGCAAGGAGGTTGGCAAAAGATAATGGTGATGGGGATGAGGATGAGGATGGTGGGTGTGGAGAGAAGGGAATGAACCTGAGCCCTATGCCGGATGCAGGATTCAAGGACTGGCAATTGGCTGGGGCAGTGGGAAGGAGGAGGTGTTCAGGGCAACGTTTCCTGAGCTGAAGGAGACTGGAGGAGATACGGACTCAGAGGAAGCAACAGTGAGTTGTGCCTTGAGAACGGCCAGCTGGAGGAGCCTGGTAAGATCAGTGAAAAAGGCAGGGTTTGCATCATTCTCTCTGCACACCTGGGTCAAGGTTATAAAGTGATAAAGACCTTCTATCCTTGTCTCCTTGCACCCTGGCTGTCCCCACACGGACTTGCTGTCTCTTCTCTGAGCCCACCAAGGTCACTCTTGCCTCTGGGCTTGTGCATGTCTCTTCCCTCTGCCTGGAACACTCTTCCTGAGATTGCCCCCCTCCCAGCTACTTCTCATCTGTTGGGTCCCAGCTGAGATATTTTCTCCTTAAAGACTCTGTGCTTGTTGTCCACCAGACACTAGAACTTGACCACAAGATACTTTATCGCATTTTGTTTTATTTTCTTTCTTTTTCAAATTAGTTATTTTTTATTGTATATATTTAAGGTGTACAACATGATGTTTTGATGTACATACACAAAGTGAAATCATTACGACAGTCGAGCAAATTAACATACCTCTCAGTTACTTGTTCTTTGTGTGTATGTGTGCTAAGAGCATCTAAATCTACTCTCTTAGCAAATTTCTAGAATACAATACAATATTATCAACTATAGTCCTCATGTACATTAGATCTCTAGATATTTTCATCCTATATGACTGCAAGTTTGTATCTTTTGACCTTCATAGAAAAAGAATCATCTGAAACTATCTTATTAATTTTATTTATTGCCTGCCTTTCCCCCAAGAAAGTTAAGTTCATTAGAACAGAGATCTTCTGTGTCTTGTTCTCTGCAGTAACCTCAGTGCTTAGGACAAGCCCTGGCACACAGAAGGCACTGGAAGAGAGGGAGGAGGGGAGGGAATTTAAAGCAAGGTTTCTACAAATCATGAATACGGCAAGGGTTGTTAAGTGGGAAAATGTCCTCTTAAAAAATGCCAAGCAATGTAATGCAAACAAGACTGTTCTGATAAATGTGTACTTCCCAGATTAAAGGAGGTGGCCGTCCTGCTAAATACTGCGTTAGTCAGACCACGAGGGGAGCAAGCATAGTGATAAACAACACAGCAATATTCATCCTTGGTAGGAAAAAAAAAGAAACAAACAATTGATGCTAGAGATGTTAGCCAGGAGGACTGTGACTCCCCTGACCCCTTCCATGAGGTGAGGCCCCTCCTACATGCCCTGCTGAGGGGACAGTCCTGGGCTGCTGAACACAGATGACCAGTGAGATGGCCTTGGAGGGAGAGGGAGGTAAAGGGAGACACCTATGAGGCAGCCTGGAAAGAAAGGTCTGTCTAAGAGGAGTCGGGAGTGAGCAGCTGGGCCCATCAAATTCCTCCCTCTTGATTAGTCAACTGGCTGGTGAAACTGGCACAGAGATAAACAGAGTAGCGGAGCACAAAGCACTAAATTAAAGATCACAAATCCCTGATGCTAAACAACATCTCCATTGTTGTCCCTGATCCGAAAATGGCCATTCCTGGTTCCCATGAGATTCTTGCCTCTTCCATAGTCTTTTCTTTTTCTTTCTCTCTTTCTTTCTTTTGAGACAGGGTCTTGCTCTATTGCCCAGGCTGGAGTGCAATGGCGTGGTCACAGCTCACTGCAACCTCAAACTCCTGGGCTCCAGCAATCCTCCTGCCTCAGCCTCCCAAGTAGCTAGGACTACAGGTGTGCACCACCATGCCCAACTAATTTTTTATTATCATTTTTTTTATAGAGATGGAGTGTCACTATGTTTCCTAGGTTGATCTCAAACTCCTGGCCTCAAGCAATCCTCCTGCCTCAGCCTCCCAAAGTGCAGGGATTACAGGCATGAGCCACCATGCCTGGCCTCTTTCATGTATTTTTTTTTACAACATCCCAGCTCCTCCCATTATTTGGGAGTTGATTCCTTACTACAAAAATAGGCTAACAACCTAAATATCATGTCCTATCCAGTTAATTGTGTTCCGTCTGTGTGTTGGATTATTATATAGATGTTAAAATGTTTATTACAAAGACGTCGTGGTAACATGGAAACCAGTATTTATGCTTTAACGTTGCCTGGGCCAGGATTATAAAGTGGGTCTTCTACCCCCTCTCCCCTTGATCCTCAAATTCCTGCCACCCTGGCTCACTGTGCGGATACGAAAATGACAAAATTTGAGTTCACGTTTTCTGGCACATAGCATCTGCTTATAAACACTTGTTTGGAATAAATGTTTGCACTGTGATTACAACAAAGGGGACGCCATTGTACATGGGTGAGAGACTGGAAGGAAAAACACCAAAAGGAAACATTTCAAGCTTCTTAATGTGGTGTGCTGGGTTCTTTGTGATCTGATCTGCACCTCACTCAACTCTCAGCCCTCACCCCCTGGAGTCTGGGCTTCAGCCACAATGATGCATGTAAGATTTCTCGATGTGTCATGCTTTCTTCTCAGCTGGAGAGCTTTGTGCATCCTGTTCCCTTTGCCTGGGAAGCCTTTCCTCTTTCTCTGCCAGAATAATCTTTCTCCTTTTGCCTAAATAATATCCTGTGCATCAGCTTAGATGTCACCTCCCAGGAAGGCTGTCGTGAGCCCCAGTTAAACGTCCCAGTGTGGCCCTCCTGACATGGCACACTTCCCTCAACACTCTCCACCCCACCACCCTGTCCCCAGACTGCAGGTCATTTAAAGAAAGAATTGTGTCTCATTCACTGTCACCCTGCACTATAAATTATGCCTATAATACATACGGCACCAAATTATATTTACATATTTTCTCTGGGTGATAAATCTTTTATTAAAGAATTTTTATTGTTCTCAGTTTGGCTCCTGTAAGTTTTCAATGTTTATTTTAATAAACATGTATTTTGTAGGAAAAGATACATCATTTTCGAATGTTTCCATTTTCCCATCCCTAAAAATAAGCGTCTGCAGTAGAAGAATGAAGGGACACCTTTAAAACAAGTCCCTCTAGGCCCGTGTCAAATATTGCTTTTGGCAGTTCTTATTTGAATCTCATAGCATTTGACAGAAAAGATCTTCAGTTATCAACAAATTCTGCAATGGAGTCAAGACGTGTTTATACAAAACAAGAGGAAACTTTGGCATGAGCAGATCTTATTATGGAAAAGTCTTCCCTACCCAAGGAGGTCGTCTAGTTTTTGATGGAAGGGAAAGGAATATTTAATGGACACGCAATTGTTTTCGGAATGCTCTCTTCTGTGAGCCACTTGGTTTAGGTAAGAATTTCATTCCAAGTACCCAATAAAGAAGAGAGAAAGCATAAGGAACACACACACACACACACAGTGTTATTGTTCACTGAAGCCTATTAGTGAAGCTCAAAGGAAAGCCATTTAAATTCTCTATAAAGAAAACACTGTCAGTCAAACCAGAGCTGTGTCACTTAAGTCGTAACAAGAAGGGAAGAATGTTCATTTCACAGAAGGTTGAAACTGTTAGTGGCAAAGGGATCATTAAATATTTTAAACAAGAGGCCCAGTCGCATGGTTCCTTTCCTCCACCAATTCATGTTCCCCTCCCTTGTTTCAACCCACCCCCACCCCCGGGGTTCTGAATGACACCCTGCGAAATCCTAACGGAGTTACAAAGACAAGGGATGACGATTAATGTGTACGGGGGAGTTTTAAGAATCTGTGTGGAGGAGCGAAACCCATTTGTCTTTGAGATGCCTTAAAAAAAGAAAAGAAAGGCAAGCAAGCAGCCACTTCTGTTAGCCGTGTCTTCCTTATCCCATCATTTTTATTCATTTCCCTGCCTAAAACCTCTTAATTCATTTGACTTTTAGAATAGCTGTTACTCAAAACAAAACAAGGAGAAAACATAATTTCAAAATTGTTTTAATTGCATCAATGGCTCTAAAATGTGTGGGTTAATTTTATAAAAGTAACATTGTAAGCATTTTAAGAAGCCCTTCTCTAGATTCCAATTATTTCCTGAGAACCCAACTGGGTTTTCATACTTCAATAATGAAACATCCGAGAGGTATGAGCTATCAACAAGCAGACAGCATGGTCTACACTAAGCTACTGGCAATAAGACCCAATTTAAACTGTATGATACCCAAGTCTGAGAATTTTGGAAGCAGTCACCTGAACATGCAAAATGGAACCCAGATGATGACTGAATTGTCATTAAAAATATTAGGCTCTCAGAGTTTTTAAAAATACAAATACAGTATACAGATAATTGTCAGATGCTCTCATTTTAGGCTCTAGATGCCTTTATCAAAGGCAAAGTCTGATCTTGATGACAGTTCAGAAAAACAATCGCATTGCCATCCTCCATCTTATCACTTAGGGTTCAGTGTATTTTTGCAAACTGTTTACAAAAACAAAATGCAGGCCCGTGCAAGAAAGTGTTAACATAGCAAGCAGGCCTGAGGCAATCCTTACAAAGGCCTGCTTGCAAGGTTGGCTATTAACTGGCCTCTGGGAACTTGGCTTGTAAAAGGTTCCCTATGCAGATGCGAACAGTTCCCTAACTGATAAGGTTGTTTCACTGTGCCTAGGCTGTTTGTACAAACAAAGTGATTTATGGTGAACACCTGCCACTAAATACCGGTGAGCCGGGTATTTAGTAGGCGTTGCTAGGCAGAGAATGCCTACGGGACCATCTCCCTAATAAAAACTTTAAACTCTGAGTCTCCAATGGGCTTTCCTGGGCAGAAACACTGCAAACACATGGCTGCATTTTCACAGTTGGGGAGGGTGCTCTCGCTCTCTATGTAGCCTTACACAGACAGCATAGGAAACTGCCCACGGATTCCTCATGCCTCCACCTGTGTCTGTTGCCCTTACAGATCTGGCTGTATGTCCTTACTATCTCACTGCAATTAATCTTAACTGTTAGTGCAACTGTATGCTGATCCCAAGTCCTTTTAGTGAACACCGAACATGAGAATGGTCTTAAGGACCCCCTGAAACGAGGCCAAAAACAAAATATTAATTCTTAATGGGTAAATATTTTGTATTTGCTAATTTTTCGAAAGGGGAAAGTAGAGTGCTGACATTAAATCCTGCCTGATCAGTTTGAAGCTTTAGGAGAGAGATATAAAGATGCTCGTTCTCCTTTCACGAAATACATTATAGCCCGATGCTGCTAATGTGATGGGTTTTCTGTTACGGAGACACAACTGTAACTTTTTTTTATAGGTTGTTTTGCTGTTATTTAGTTTATGGAAAAAGAATAGCTTGTTGACCACAAGGACATGGTTGTCAAGCTATAGATTTAGACAGAGCCCGAATAATAAATCTGCTCCTTGCCAGAGGCAATGAAATAAAGCCAAGCCAACAGCTGGAATATGTGCTACCACCGTAAAGACTAAGATTTTATTTCTCTAATTCAATCTTAAGAAAATATAATTTAATAGGACTCATCTCCACTATTTTTTTAAATATAGAGTTTAAAAGATATTAGAACATATCATCACTAAATAATTTTTATTACTGAAATACTGAACATATTGAACGTGAAACTCAGATGTTTAAAATAATAAGGATATGAAATTTTAAATTTTTTCTCCATTGGTGAAGGAAAAAACCTATACAGTTTCCCAGTAACTCTGGAAGAAGAAAACACTGTTTTGGTTTTTTTTTTTTTTTTTACTACTTTAGAAATACACAAAATGACCAAAGCCAGCTTCAAGTAGATATCTACCTCATTAAATGACCTTCCTCCATTTTAACCTCTCTGATGTTAAAAATTCTAGAGAAAATCTGAAACTGGCTTATCCAAATATTTTGTTATATTTCTTGGAGTCATATGGAATATAACCCTACAATGGCTATGCTGGGGAAATGCCAGGGGAAAATTACTAAACCTCTAATAGCTAAAAGTTCAAGCAATTTTTGCACAGAGATTGACTATTATAATAGGATCAATCTTCATTCATTTTGCTGGACAACTATAGACATCCTCATCCTCCAAATGGCAGCTATGTTTCTAAGACACACAAAAGAGTCCACAATACGGAGATACCTTAAAGAGCTAAAAGTAGATCTACCATTTGATCCAGCAATCCCATTACTGGGCATCTACCCAAAAGAACAAAAGACATGCTATAAAAAAGACATCTTCACTCCGATGTTTATAGCAGCACAATTCACAATTGCAAACATGTGGAAACAACCCAAGTGCATGTCAATACATGAGTGGATTAATCAAACGTGGTATATTTACACCATGGAGAACTATTCAGCTGTAAGAAACAATGGTGATATAGCACCTCTTGTATTTTCCTGGATAGAGCTGGAACCCATTCTACTAAGTGAAGTATCCCAAGAATGGAAAAGTAAGCACCACATGTACTCACCAGCAAATTGGTTTCACTGATCAACACCTAAGTGGACATAGAGGAATAACATTTTTTGGGCGTCAGGTAGAAGGGAGGGGGGAGGAGGGGATGGGTATATACATACATAATGAGTGCGATGCGCACCGTCTGGGGGATGGACACGCTTGAAGCTCTGACGGGGGGGGGGGCAAGGCAATATACGTAACCTAAACATTTGTACCCCCATAATATGCTGAAATTAAAAAAATAAAGAAATAACCTATTGTTTGCAGAACAGACATCAAGCCCCTTTCCTTCCAAAAAGAGAAGCTTTCAAAGACAACGAGTGGAAACCATGGGAGAAGCCAATCCATTCTTTCAGATATTTTCTATTTTTTAACAATTTAGCTCCAAGGACAAGAGTAAACCACAAGTGCATAGCAACTCCTGGGGGTTGCTCTGAAGCACAGTAAAGCCGATCCCATGTCACCGTGGAGGCTAGAAAATACTTGTTTTCTCCAATGAAACTGTTAAAGTCTTACCTACAGACCTCACTGAGTCTTGCCTGTCACCAGGGAGGAGGCTCCTTCTCAGCAGTGAAGTGGCCACCACAGTCGACGTCGCCTCTGCTGTAGCAGGATGAAGGATGTCCTTGTGGCTGGGCAGAGACAAGATGAATAAAATCCCAGAAAAGGGATTTTTTTCTATAGAACAATGAATGTTTAACTGAAGATTTAAATCCGTAGAGAAGGCATTCATGAAAAATCAGATGATGAGAATTTTCCTACAGACCTATCTTGGGAAAGCAGCCCTTCGCCCATGACTTTTTTTCTTTGCTAATAACTAATGTGAAGAAAGTATACAACACAATCATTGATTTTTGTCTGATGAATTGCTGGACAGCGAGTTTCCTGACAGCAAGGACTTTGTCTTACTTTTTTATTCCTCCTCAAAGCCTGGTGTCTAAGCCTGGCTTCCTGCTCAAACCTCAAACTTCTAGCAAAGGCAAAAAAAAAAAAAGGAAGTAGCTGTTTTTTTCTACACAATGCTCTTTTTTCTGCCTGTCACTGTCTTCTCTTTCTTTCCTGAAATCATTTCTTCCTTGCAGGATGAAATTACTCCCTCTCCTATACTCTCTCTTCTTAGTAGGTGCTCTAAGCATCTCTCACCATGGAGTCCTTTTAGACCGTGTACATTCCTAAATAATAATTACAGAATGGAAGCAAAATTATTTTTTCCTCTATGTTGGGTGATAGGGACCTTGAAGAGTGAATAGGAAATGAGCCCTTCTGGACTTGAACAAATACTTGGATGCCAATAGCCAAAAGACAGACACAAACCAAATGTCCACCAACAGGTGGATGGATGAACAAAATGTGGTCCAAATATACAATGGAATATTATTCAGCCATGAAAAGGAATGAAGCTCTGAGTCATGCTACAACATGGATGAACCTTGAGCATATTATCCTAATAAAATAAACACAAAATTAGAAATATCATATGATTCCACTTATGTAAGGTACTTAGAGTAGTCAAATTCACAGAGACAGAAAGTAAAATGGTAGTTGCCAGGGGCTGGGGGGAGGAGGACCGGGGATTTATTGTTTAATGGGTACAGAATTTCAGTTTTGCAAGATGAAAAGCAGTTCTGAAGATGGATGATGACAATGGTTGTACAACAATGTGAATATACTTAAAGCCACTGACCCATATGCTTAAAAAGTAAGACGGTAAATTGTATGTCATGTGTTTTAAAATGTTTAATTTTAAAATTAAGACTTTTTTTCAATGATTAGAAAATCTCTCTTTAATTTTTAAATTAGAATTTTAAATGGTTAAAATGGCCCAGTTTGTTACACATATTCTACCACAATTTTTTAAAAATTAATAACTTTTTTTTTTCTTCCAAAAATTTTATTGGGGGAAAACTACAAAGCATTTACAGTACAATGTTTACAGTCACAATTTGTAGTGAGCTGATTTCCCAAAATATATTACCACTCAAGTTGACTTATCTTGTTACATTCAATAACATAATATATCCAAATCATTGGATTCTACATTTTAAATAGGTGATTTATATTGTATGTGAATTTATATGTCGGTAAAGCTGTTTTAGAAAAAGAAGAAATTGGCCCTTCCAATGTGACAAATTCCCAATTTAATTCAATCAGCTGGCAACTGAGCTTCCCCACAGAGCCAATGCTGTATTAATGAACCGATCCCTACTAAATGGTGCGGATCATTACTAATGTCCAGAATCAAGCTGCTTAAAGGACTGGCCAAAGTTTCCATGTTTCTGTCCAGTTGGCCTTCCATTTACTCCTTGTTCATCGTGTAATTATTCATACAGTTCTGCTAAATCGCTAATAAAATAATATCTTAAGAGTTGCCTTGAGTCTCTCTCCAAACTCAGGTGAAAATTGAAAAGCAAACACAATTGACTGGGGAGGCTGTTCTTTTTAAGGAGCCTTGAATCTACACCAAGCTGAGATCTTGCCAATATCGCTGAGGTCCCCAGATCAGTGTCACATAAGGTCCAGGGTGCCGGGTGCTCCTTTGGCTTCACAGCATCAGTTGACCGTCAAGATGCTAATTCATCATCGGAAGCCTCTTCTCTGGAATACCTGACAGTGGTTTTCCAGAAACACCTTCTGAGAACGTACCAGTGCCTCAGAGAAGACTTTCCTGGTATTTGTACATCCAAGAATATAACAGACAGATATAAAGAGATATCCTGAATCTCACTGGCTAGGAAATACAGCCAGGAGATAAAGGGTTCCATGAGGTCAAGGGTCGATGCAACAGTGAAAGTGCTGTCTGGTTGACAGCCTGCTCCTCACCTGCTGGTCTTTTTGAGGCAGAACATAACACATACCCAAGTAAAGAACAGACACAGAATCTCTAACCTTTCATTCATGGCTCAAGCTGTCACTATTTGGAATCAGAAATGCATTTAAGTGTTTAGCAGAATACAGTGCAGTATATTCCAGGGACTTACACTTACATCAACAATAGAAATTAAAAACTTGGAAAAAGGAAGATGGATCCTTGATTTGTAAAATAAATTTCTGACTAGTAAATAATATTGAGAAGTGAAAGAAAGAACAAAATTTACACAAAGGGCAATTGGGACCAGATGGCCACTGCCAGGCCCTTAGGGACACAGGTGAGTTGCCAGGAAGATGGTGGTGAAGGAGGGGAAGGAAAGAAGAGTAACTTCTCAACGTTTCTACCATATTCCAAGCACAACAGTAAGAAATTCACGTGTGATGTAACACACTGTTCACACTAACTGTGAGGTTGAAACTATGGAGGTGTCCAAAGCTGGAAGTAGGCTATTACAGGACTGAGTATCAAATGTTTCAAATGAGTATTGCAAAGTACTGCATTTGGATTACATTTCAGCCAAACACTAATCATTAGAATGAGAAGAGGCAACTTGCCCATTTCATTACAACTGGAATTTTCCTCAAGGAAGGCACATTTGCATTCCAATGATTCTGGCACCTTTTTCTAAGGCTTAATATAAAGATTAAGGAACAAGTTAGACATTAAGTGTGAATAATAAAGCTATGTTCTTACAAATTTCAATGTCAAATGTCAAATATCAAACCAACCATGACTCTAAATTTATGATTCACACAAAACTAAAAAATACGTTACCTTTTGATACATGCCAAAAACTCATTGCCGTTAAGTTTTTCTCGAATTAATATTACAATTACAAATACTGGTGAAATGCATTAAAATTTTCCATGTGTAACTACACTTTTATATAAATGCATTTATTTTACTTTAATCAAAATAATACATGCACATATTTTAAAATCAAATGGTACTACCAGGCTGCTAATTAAAAATAGTAGTATTTGACCCCCTGACCCTCCTGGAGTCCCAGTGACCAAAGGCAATCACTTTTGACTCTTTTTGCTGTTTCGTTTAGTATTTACCTTCATATTTCAAGCAATAGTCTTCAACTGCTATTTGTTACCCACTTTTAATACTGATTGGCTTCCTACTGTGGAAGATGAGGAGTTAGCTCTCTTGTCTTCTACACATATATCTGCCCCCCACCCCCTCCAATCCTCTTAATTTAACTAAATCTCCATTTTTGGTTACCATAGTACTATTTATATTACAATATTATGTCTGTGTAAATATTGTTTCTAACTGAGCCCAATGTGCACTATAAATATGGTTCTTTTCTCGTATAGCTTTTTGTTATTTTCTGGATGTTAGTAATCGCTTCAATTTTTTATTTGCTTTATTTCTTTATGTAGCTAACATAAATTCTTCCTACACTCTCCTACAGAACTCAAAAACTCATCACAGATAAACAGATTAGGTTATCTTTCTGATTTTTTTGTTTGTTTGTTTGTTTTGTTTTGCTTTGTTCCTTAGGTCATCCCTCCTGGCCTCTCCACCCTCTTGTCCAATCTAGAAAGGTTGTTCTCCAGACCCGACACAGGTGATGTTCGGGTGTCCCCTTGGAGCTTCCCTTTACCTCCCGTCAGGGAACTTCCCTCACTTTCCCCGCTTTCTTGCACACTTTTTGGTTTATTTGCTCATTTTGGTACAGAGCATCTCCTCCAGGAACCTCCCAAGAAAAAGTGCATGGGAGGCCCCTTTTCGAGACCTTGTATTTCTGGTTGAAAATATCCTTATTCGGTCCTTGCATTTGGTTGACAATTTGGCCAGGTACAGGACTTTAGACAGGAGACGATTTTTCCTCAGATTTGGAAGGTACAGCTCTATTTCTTCCAGTTTCCACTGTTGTTGTTGAAAAGTCAGATGCTGGCCTGCTGAACCTCTCTATGTGGCCTACTTTTTCTCTGTTAAAACTTTTAGGAATTTTTTTTTTTTAATTCACACACTTCATCAAATGTGTCCTGGAGTTGTTCTTTTTTTTTTTTTTTCATTCATTGTGCTGGCTATTTAAGGTCCCCTTTCCATAGGGAAATTCATGCTCTTCAATTATGGAAAAGTATTCTATGACGTTCCTCTATAACCATCTCCCAGCATTTTCTTTGTTCTCTTCCTAACACTCTTATTAATCTGATTTTGGACTACCTAAAAGGAGCCTCTTGTTTTTTTCCTCTTTCCTCTCATGTTTTCCATCTCTGTCTTTTCATTCTATTTTCTGGACAATTTCATCCACATTCCAGCTCTTCACGGAATTTTCAATTTCTGCTATCAGACTTGTGATTTCCAAGTTCTCTTTGATGGATTTCCAAGCCCTCTTCTCTATTCTCTCAGAGAATACCAGTTATAGCTGTTTCAAGGGTTTTTTTTTTCCCTCCCTGCTTTTCCCCTTATTTCCTCTGAGCCACCTTTCCTGATTGCTTGTTTGTTGATTTATTTTGGTCTTATTTGTTGATGTTGAAAATGATCCTCCAACGTGTGGTGTGATCCCTGGGCCTCCACCAGGGGACCTAAACAGCGGAGCTTATGTGGTGTGATGGGGTGGTGACCCCGGCATTTTATGGGGTGGCCTTCGAATGTGTTCAACCTGCCAGTTTCCAAGAAAAGAACCCTCTAATCCTGGGATGGAGGAAAGGAAGCCTGGTTGTCAGAGTTCTGTGTACTCAGAAGGCAGATGGCACCATTCCATAAGTAGATTTTCATGTAAATCCCCCATTTTTTCTATGATGTTTTACTCAGCCTCTTCATCTGTATCTGTTGTTTCCAAGTCAAAGCTTCTCTGGAAACTACACCTGCCTACCTGCCTAAGTACTTGTCTAGCCACTTGGGATGGGATGAGCTCTAACTACTCCTTATTTAAATTTCCGCCAATCATGTGTTCGGCCTCACCCTTTACACCTGTCTTCTGGCAGAGCTTGAGGTTCCAGGTCTGGAGCCTTTTTTGTGGTCCTGACTTCCCTCCCTCTGGGCACTTGACTTTTGGTTTTCTCCTCTCTGCTAATTCAGTTCTCATTCATCCCTTTGCTTCCCATCTTGCAAAAATTCGTTGACATACCTCATCTATCAAACCTTCTATCCCATTTTCTTTGCCCGTGTGGATGTACATCTGTTTTACTTCTTACCTATTATTTTGAGTAGTCTTAGGAGGAAGTAGAGATAAGCCATACATAATCATAAGTCCAAAAGACTTTTTATCATGAAAAAAATTCAGGTTAGATATCTTGGTTATAGAACTCTCCCTGTAGGTTAGCCAGCATTGGGACATAGCCTGGCAGAAGTATTATGCTCAATTTTTGAGTCTATGAATCATAATTTATAAATGGCCTGGAGAGAGAATTCAGATAGGATTAAAAAAACCGTAATTAGAGGATTTGGAAACTGGCTTTAGAGAAAGAGCTAAACAAACAGATTAGATTACACCATGAAAAGAAGACTAATACAGGATTTAATAATGGCCGTCAAGTTGATGAAGGATTATTACAGACACAAGATGGCTGGCCCAATTTCTCTGTCTCCATTTCAAGCAGAATAAGAAAGTGGACTTAAGACATAGCATAAGGAAAAGTCACTGACAGTGAAATACATTAAATATTACCAGAAGAGGGTGTGAAATTTTCTTCTCTGGAATGATATTAAAAGTGCGAATGATCTACTCCTTGGAGGTAAAAATCCTGCACTAGTTGACATCTCAAATTCCTTCCAGCTGTTTGGCTTTTCATCCTGCCAACAGACCTTCATGCAGAAAATAATCACCGCTATTCCCAGTTTCTGCTTTTTGCTAATAGAAACATTCTTCTATGAAGAAGAAAGATTATTTCTAAAGCAAGTTCAGTTCGATTTCAAGATGCATCCTTGCAAGTTCCAATAACTTTTCAGGAAAATTTAAGGTTGACTTTTTTCTACGTGTTATAAACTTGACTACATTCAAAACGTGAGCAGCACTTTGATATGGAGGTGGACATCGGCATCGCTGATGTTTAGATTTTTCTTTGCAACAAGTTGCTCTTTAAAAAAGTAGTAGTTTCCTTGTGTAAAAAGTCTCATGCAAAGAAAGTCAAACTATAGCTAAACAAGAAGGCTTGTAAGATCAGGAAGGACCTTTCCTTTCCTGTTCACCTTCCCAAGTGAAGTGCAAACAGCTACTTCTTGGAGAATACACTGACTCAGGGTGGGAGGGTGCTGAGGAGTGGACCAATGGGAGAGACCGAAGCCGGGGAGGATGTATGTAGGACAGATGGGTGACACCCCTGAGGACATGGAGAAGGCTCAACCGTGACATCTGCCTCCACTGCCTGCTTGATTTTTATGTGGTTATTGTTGCCACTGAAGAAACACAGGCTTGTGCCTATTTGATTTCAGGACAGAAATTTGAACTTGACCTCCCATTACACACCAGAATCAGTTGCAGGTAGATGGAAGACCTCAATGTGAGAGAAAAGACAAAGCTTTCGGAAACAACTATAAGATAATATTTTCTTGATCTCGGCTTAGGAAAAGGTTCCTTAAACAAGACAGAAAAAACACAACCCCAGAGAGTGACTGTTGGACTTGCATTAAAATAATAAAGTCTGTTAATTAAATGATAGCCTAAAGGAAGTAAAAGGCAAGCCACAGTGGCAAAAGGTGCACCTCCTTTCCATATTAATGAATCAGAATTTCACCAAGTGTCCGGTTAGTGGGGAGATGATGCCTCAGAAGAAAGCTTTCTACATTCTAGCATTTAAGCACCCCAACGTGCCAGGGCCTCCCACCTCGAACCCCTCTCTCCACCCAGCTCCCTGACTCAAAAGCAAAGCCCAGCAGTTGAAAAGCCCAAATGCTGGGCACAGTGGAACATGTCCATAGTCCCAGCTACTCGGGAGGCCGAGGCGGGAGGATCACTTGAGCCCAGCAGTTCGAGGCTGCAGTGAGCTATATGATCGCACCACTGCACTCCAACCTGGGCAACAGAGCGAAACTCCGTCTCTAAAAAAAATAAAGGGCCCAAACCATTTATATACAACCTACTGTCAGCTTTTCTACTGCTTTTTTATTATAAATGAGCAAACACCCCAGGGTGATTAAGTTAAGAACCAGTGAGCGATTTTAAATTTCAGCATAAAAGAGAAAAATCAAAATAAACAAATGGGACTCCCAAAATAATAAAAAGCTCAGGGAAAATTAGAAGTTTTAAAAATATAATTATTATTCTCAGAGAGATGGGAAACACTGCATCTATGAAATAAGTACAGGATGTTATAAGAAAAACAATCACAGAACAAGAAAGAGCTAATGAAACATGTATACACACACTAAATATTCTAAAAAATCAATAAAATCTTGGAAGTTAAAGCATAGGAAATCTTCCAGAATGTAGAAAAATATAGTTATTGAAAAGATAATCTCCAGTCTGCCCATTGCCCAGCATCTAACTGGAGCTCCAGAAAAAGTGAAGAGAGAAAGTGGGAGAAAATTAGTAAGGGAACAATAGAGAATAAATGGAAAAAGAAAAATGCACACCTGAACACAACATAGGGAGACTTCAGAACCCCAAAGTCAAGGAGAGCATCCTAAAGGTTTGCAAAGACAAAGCACAGATCACCCACAAAGGAAGGAGAGTGGATGGATGTCAGACTTAGCAGCAACGTTGGACGCCAGGAATCAATGAAGCAATGTGTTCAAAGCTCTCAGGGAAAAGAAATGAGTCAATATATCAAATTAACATCTATCAATTTTGGTAACTGGAAAGTCAGTGCACATGTCAGAGGCAGATAGGGAGAGGCAGAGAGAGGACCTGCAGGAAAGGGTGGAGTGCAAAGATCCCCACCCTCTAAGTCAGGGATGCAGCCTATGGGTGATGAAGCAAGATATAAAATGGAACTACACCTCTTAAGTTACTCTAATAGAGGAACTCAAAACTGTGATGCAACTACGTTGAATACAGGAGGGAGGAGAGATGCAGAGTGTGGCAGGAAACCAGTAGACACTGTCCCAAAGCGATAAATCAGGAACTAACCGTGTAAGCACAGAGCTCCAAGATTTGGTGATAAAATCCGAAAAAGCAGTTGCAGGAGTTGGAAGTGGTTCTCTTTCTGTAGGAAAGAATGAGGGTAAGAAGGGGTCAGACATGGAAACCATTGGGTTTTTTTTATTATAAGCCATTCTGCACTATTTGACTTTTTAATCATGGGCATGAGCTACTTTGGTAAGATATTCAAAAGAAGCTTTATTATAAAACATATTTAGAAGGAAAAATAGGTAGGATTGGGTTATTGATTTGCTGTTGCAGGGAAGGTTGTGAATGACGGGACACATGGAGCCACCGACCAACTCAGTACCGAGAGCAAGACGAGGCTGGGGGCGAAATGAACAGTTTGGTTTAGAACCCACAGAGCTTCAGGTGCCTGTGGCACACCTAGGAGGAAAGAACTAGCTGGAAGGACTTGGATGCACAGATTCAAAGCTGAAGGGAGACGTTGAGGCTACAGGTGACAGTTTTAGAGTCATCTGTCTATACGTCAATGAAAACCAAGAGGCAAGTGAAACTGTCCAGAAAGAATATGTGCTGAGATTAAAGGAATGGGCCAAAGACAACACCCTGCAGACCATCAATGTCAAACGGAGGGAGAAGCCTGCAAAACAGAACCAGGAATGTTGGTTGTGACGGAAGCCAAGTGGGTAGAGTTTCAAGACGCAACGTGACAAACTATCAGATGCATGGTGAGGTCCACCTTAAAGGACTGTCACTCCCTAACTTTGCAAGATTTCATATGCTGCCCATAATACTCTCAGATCTAAGCATTTAAAGTCCAGCCAACATACCAAAGTGTAATTCCCAGCATATCTAATAAAAATATAAAACAAGACTTTGACACTGGCTCAACTGGAAACATCTGTGAGCATTCAAATGCATCTCTGTGGTTACAACGCTCCTTTGTGCTCCAAACGATACACTTTTAGACTTACCTTAGCATGCTGTGGGTGGTTAGGTGCCAAGAAAATTAAGATCTATCTCTACACACAACTGTGTATAAAACAACATCTATTGTCACCCTGATAGCCTCTGCCTAAAAATACAGTATGTCCGTTTTGCAGGAAATATTCAACCTGGTGTGTAAACTATTTAAAATGCAATTCTGTAGAAACACGCCAAGTCCTCACATTCATCCCCTTGGAAACTCAGTCGTAGGAAGAGAGTCACAGAAACCGGAGAAGTTAATTGCTCATCTTCCTTTTGCTGCTGGAGTCCCATTTTACAAACAGCCACCCATAATGTGTATTCTGTGGTGTATGTTTCCCTCCAAGATAAGAAGAACAACAGCTCTGAAAGTTGCAATGACAAACACATGCGACACCCTGCACGAACAAACTACCTAAAAAGGATTATTTTATCGTGGAAAAAATCCTATTGTAGCATGTGTTCTTTTCATTCTAGAGGGGGAAAAAGCAAGCGACAATCAGTGTTAATGAAATCCAATGGACTTGGCACTGGCATCAATTCAGAGTCAATATTCAGTGTCACCGCACCAAGGCAACCGAGACTGCTGACCAATGGCGTTGTTCTCTGGGCGATTTAATGAGCTGGCACAATCAGAACTCAGCATTATTGGGACTGCTCTGTATGCAAGCTTCTCTCTGCTGCAAGCAGACACAAGCTAGAATAGATTCTCCTTTTTTATTTTTTCTCCAGCATAATTTCTTTAGTGCCAACACCCAGAGCCTCCGTAGTCCTATTAATGCACCATCTATCTTGAGGCAGATCTAACCTCAAAAAGATTCAGCAATTTTCAGGTCAGTGCACAGATTCAAGTAAAGCACAATGAAGTTTCCAGATGGAAATGAAAACTGAACCAGGTGCAGACATTTCAAGTCAGTCAGATATGAAGTTAGTGACACCTGTGGGCAGGTGTGCTGCAAACAAACCACACCGCTGCAGATGAGAAGAATTATCTGCCAAGCAAAGAAAGTCTTAAACTTCGACTTGAACATTCTTCAGAGAGGAAAAGCAAAGTTAAATCCTGGACAAATATTCTAATATGGCTTAGGCATAAGCCATAAGAATTGTGGAACAGAATTGGCACAATTGTTGAGGCCCTGGAATCTCCCTTGTATCTCACAGCTGATTCTCCTGCAAATCTGTGGCCTCTGCTTTTTAGACACATCAGGAAGCCATCGAGCTGTCCCTACCTACCCTGAATTCGCTGAAATTCCCTGTGCTTGGTCTCTCATTCCTGTCCTGCTTCCATTTTTGTCTTGCTTCACAGGGATCCTTTCTAAACTCAAGTCAGACTGTGCTATGTCCCTGTTCCAAACTCTCCAGGACCTTCCTGTGACACTTGGACTACATCCCAAACCCCCGGCCGCGGCCCCCAGGCCACACTCGGTGACCCATCCCGCAACCTGATCTCCCGCCTCGCAGTCTGCCCTGCATTGGCCACACTGGCCTCCTCGCTGTTCTCGGCACACACCAGGCGTTTGCACTTTTCTTCTCTTTTCCTAGAACATTCTTTCCCCAAACATCCACAGGGCTTATTCCCTCATTTCATTCAGGTTTCGCTCCAAGGTAATCCCTCATTGACTTTTCTCAACCGTCCTACCCAAAACGGCACTCCCTGTCCCCTCTGTTTCCTTGTCTTGCTTTATGTCCCTTCCTGCCACTTCTCAGCACCTGTCATTTTATTATGTGGCTCTTTGTCTGTTCTCAATCTCCCACTCTGGACCCTAAGTCCCGGGAGAGAAGGACCTCATTTTGTTCACCATTCTACCCTCGGTATGTAGAACAGTGTCTCACCCTAGTAGGTCCTCAATAAACTGTGTTGAATAAAGGATAGACTAAGTAAATAAACATAGTCCCAACTCTAACAATAACTGCCTTTCTGATCTTAGGAAAATCACTGGTCTCATCCCTTGGACAAGGAAATTAGATCATACGGTTGCTAATGACTCATCTCATTCTAAAACTCTAGTATTTCTTGAATCAGTTTATCAACATCACAAAATGTTAGGAACCACCATTTGATTAGTATATATCACATTTGCTGCCTGATATTCATAGCTCAGGTATACATTAAAACCACCTTTTAGCATACTTTGTATTAACTTTCCTTTTTTACGGATTCATGGTTCTTTAACATATCCAATTTGTTTCAGTTGTCAGGATCATGTTTCACATTTATATACTCAATTGCATAACCCCCCTCTGAGGTAGGAACCCTTTTCTCAGGCTAATTGGCTATTGCCCTTCCTGACCCTATTTCAGAAATTTCGTTTTTTTTTAAATTAATAGTTAAGGATCTAAGGGTCCCTACAGCTGAGAAAGCTATACCCTTAGGACTTCCAGGTGATTTCTGAACAAACTTTGAATATATTAATACAGTTAATTAACACAATGCAAAATTGTATCCTATATTTTACATCATGTGGCTTTTATCTCGATTTTTTACTTTTTTAACTTAAAACATTTGTCTTTTGTTTCCAAAGTCAAAACTATTTTTAGAAAATACTCAATTACTGACTCAACACTCAAGCTACGAGTGTCATGGGTTTCCAAGACAAGAAAAATTCTTTCCACGCTGACATTTAATCTAGAGATTGAAATAGAATACTAAAAAAAAATTTAAATCTAGTTATCTAAAAAAAATGGTTTCATTAAAGGATAAGGCCAGTCCATACATGTCATCAACATTCTTGTGAAGATATTTTGAAAAGAACTCTTAGTTTTTTTTCCACAAAACAATTTATATAAAGGAATCTTCTCATTATTAGCCAAACTGAAAAAAACATTCTGAACAAGACTTCGACTTTTCCAAAGGAATATAGCTTCCAAAAATTTGATATTTTTCTGAACTAGATGCATGGGTAAATAGTTCTATTTCAATGCAACTGTACCTTTAATGTCAAAAAGTTTTTATTCCTCGGGGCACTTCAGAATGAAATTAAACACCTCAATGCCCTAGTTTAACAAAGATGGCATGAGAAAGGAAAATTTCAAACCAATGTCTCTCAAGAAAATAGACACAAACCTCCCCCAACACTCAAAATTTTTAGAAAACTGAATCTACTAATATATAAAATATTGTCCTGACCAAGTTGATTTTCTCAGATGCGAAGTTGGTTTAACATTCTGAAATCAGGAATTTATTTTCTCACATTAAGTTCACATTAAATTATAAAGCAGAAAAGTCATATAATCATCGTGATAAATGCAGAAAATATGTTTGACAAAATTCAATAACCCTGATTTAAAACCTTTAGAAAAGTAGGAATAGAAGGTCATTTCTTTCCCTAGTATCAGATTATCTACCAGAAAAGAAACACTACAGCAAACATCAGAATTAATGGTTAAATGCCAAAAATTTCCCATCTAATTGAAATTAGTAGCAGGACATGGATGCCCACCATTAGCATTACTTTGTGATATTCAACAGTAAACATCAAATTAAAACCTAGTCCCTGTAGTCAGACATAGGTAAATAAATGGCATAAGGATTGGAAAAGAAGAAACAAACTTGTCATTACAATATGATTGTCATAATGATACGATTATCCAAAGGTATTTACAGACAAGCTGTTAGGGGAAGTAAGCAGTGTAGAAAATCAATTTAGCAATGTAGAAAAACCAAGTAAATTTCCATGTCTTGAACAGCAAACAGAAAATTAAATCCTAAAAAAAGATCCCATTTGCAACCATATAAAAAATTCCTAGCAATAAATCTAACAAAAGAACTTTTAAGGCGACAGATCTGGAGTACATCGTGCTACCATTAGACAGATGGGTTGGCACAGTGAGGTGTCCTGGAAAGTACAAAGTTTGCGACATCACAGTGCTGAAGGAAAAGTGAAAACATGATAGCAACAAGCATAATGCACTTGACAATTTCGTTGAGGACTAGGTCTTGCTGTCAAAACATGTTTGAGAGACCATTGATCATGACACTTTATCATATCCTGACTTGCACTGGCTGATGGACTATTCTCCGTGACACTCTACACAGTAAACTCATCAAAGTACGGGCTATGTTTTAGTCTTTTATACAAGACCTCATGCACAATAAAACACTTGGAGCCCAGTAGGTATTCCATAATACCACTTGGTGAATTAAAAAATCATTTCAAAACAAATTACTGAGCTCTTGAGATATATTAATAAAGATTTTATTTTTAAATCAGGGCTGGCATTTTGGCATTTATTAGAGTTAAAAATTGGTTGTTGATAATAGCAAGTGTTGGCAGGGATATGGAGCAACTGGAATTCATATACATTGCTGGTGGAGTCTAAATTGATACAACCAATTTGGAAAAGTGTTTATCAGTGTGTTGTAAAGATAAACATAGGCCTAGTCTATGAGACAGTAAGTCAAGAATAGACACGTCCACCAGAAAACATGTATGAGGATATTCAGAAGTTTTATTCATAATAGCCAAAAACAGGAAAAAACAAACTATCGACAGTAGAATAACTAACTAAATTATAGTATATTCATACAATACTTCACAGCAACAAAAAAGAACAAACTACTGTTATTTGCAGCAACATAGATCAGTTTCAAAGATGGAATGAAAGAAGCCAGACACAAAGTAGCACGTACCTTATGACGTCATTTGTATGAAGTTCAAGAACAGGTAAAACTAATCCAAGCTGTTAGATTAGATTAGAGGCCATACTAGTGGTTATCTTTGGGAAGGGGTATTAATTTGAGGGAGGGGTGGATAGGGAGCCTTTTTTGGTGCTAGACGTGTTCTGCATCTTGATCTGTGTGGTAATTACACAGGTAAATTCATATGTGAAACTTCATTAAGTTGTACACTTAAGATTTGTGTACTTTGTATAATTTACACCTCATTAAAAAGGTAAGTTAAAAGGAAGAAATGTTGGCTGTTTCCCAATGCTTAATATTTGTTTTAATCACTTTAATGATGGGAAGTCAATTTTCTTTTAACATATTTTTGCTTTGGGCTATAATGTTGAATGTCTGAACACTCGAAAGGATCCTTTAGCCAATCAAATCGAGGATAGTATTCTACTCCCTACACAGGTATATATAAGCCATTCTAACTGTCTCAACAGTTTTAACCTCATTAACATCTAAAAGGAGCCCTGACCCAATTCCAGACGCAAATGGAGAACATGAAAGACACAGAAATGAGAAGTACCTCCAACCCCATGACCGAAGGGCCCCCAAGCTGTTTAAGGCAGTGGCTCACGCTGTGAGGATTCTACTAATTTAACAAGACATGTACAGAGATGGTTCTGATTTTTGAAGCTCTAAATTTGATAGGTATGAATCTTATATGGGCCAGCCCCTACCTAAAGACCTATGATTTAAGGAGTCTTAGAAGCCTAGAGTGGGAGGTGCTTGGGAACTATTACTCACAAGTCTGATGTCTATATCGTGAAAGTACAAAAGGCAATTAAGAGCCATCAAAAATCAGAACCAGGAGAGTCCCTGCCAGCTGTCACTCTCTCTCCACCGACAATATGGCTAATATGGCATTTGCACTAAAAAGGTGCTACACATATTTTGAGTTAATGACTAAAGCAGAAAGGAGCCTTTTTGAAAGTAACTCCAGAAGAAAATTACCAATATATGGAAAAATTCTACTGGGAAGTCGCAGAAAAAGGCATTAACTTCAGCTTTCACAGCCAAAGCCCACTGAAAAATGACCTCAGCTAGTTTAGCCACTGACTTCAGAGAGCTTTAAAGCAAACCTACAGTCCATCAGCAAAACGGGAATGGAAACCTTTGCCCTCCTGGCCACTAGACAATGGCTATCTGGAAAGCTAACGTATAATATGCCTGAATGTCTTCAAAGAAGATACTGTAAGTTTCTGAGGGGCTACAAACACAGAATGGATTCATTTCAAGTTATTTGGATTAAAACCGCCTGTCTCATTCACCAAAAAAACAAGTCATTACATTATTTTGGGGGGGTCGTTTAGCTGACTTCCTATATGAATGGGAATACACAGCATGTCACATCATAATTTCTTATTTTAAATGGCTAGATACAAATCATGCACCATCAAGTATTTTTCTCATTTAAAAATAGTAAAATCTGCCAGTCAGCCAGAGAAACATTAGCAACACAACAAAAATATTTAAATACTTTCCTTTAAAATAATAATCATGCTTTCATATGCCTTATAGATTTTAGGGTTCCATGCCCCCTACCCCCATAACATCATAGAGCCACTTTCCCAGAAGACCTGCATGTTCATCTACCCATCAAATTTCATCTCCCCAGAAGAAAAAAATGAAAATTTTAAAATTCACGCCATTAACTTTATCCATTTCTTGTCATTCTTCATGGATATGACACAGAGAATGAAGAACAGTACCTTAGCCTTACCACTGATTCTAAGAGAAAAATCACAGTCGTTTTCAGAACAGGTTCAACACAGGAAATCAAGAAAGCAAAAAGCAACAAGATTTAAGAGTCTTCCCTGGGAAACGAGGCTTACAGATGTGCCCAAGGCTCAAATATCAATAAACAGACACAGGCTTCTCTGACCCGCAAAAGAACCACTTTATGTGTACACACTATTCACAAAGAACGAGTTTTAATTCAGCAAATATAAGTTATTCCAACAGTTGAAACTAATTCTATTTACTCAACTACAAATAAAACAGTTTCTTCTTTTACCCTTTGGGTGGATAATGTTGCAAGCCCTACTTCTATGCAAAAGGAAAAAAAAAATTGGATAGCACATGCTAACAATGGCATTTCACAAGACTATTAAATGTTTACCACTTAATGTGTCATTATTCAGGGTCACTCATGATAATTCCCACTAAAGTTTTTCATGGAAGTCCATAAAGCACAAAAAGAGACTATTTTTCATTGTGGCTCAGTGAAGATAAATAACCCGCGATGAGATATAGTTGATTACTTTTTCTAGAAAATTGCCTGCCATGCTCCTGAAAATCATATTTAAAAAGCAAGAAGACAGTATGAGGGATTCAAAGAGAATCAAAAATGATACTCTTTACAACCAGTGGGAAATGACACTAAATGGTAAAAACACAGGGCACAGAGGATGGAATGAACTGAAAGTGAGTTTTGCACCTCCCACCGGCAGATCATTTAAAAGGGTCGTACGCTCCTACGGCTGTGGTTTCACTTTGATTCCAAGACACAAAAAAGATGAAGTCAGCTTGGTTCACCCTCTCCTCACCCTGCTGTACCCAGAAAATTAGCCCTTCCCCATTTGATCAACACCACATATTAATCCATCAGTGGGGGGTGGCCTTCCCTCGCTCTGGACGGAATCTTTGGCTGGTCCCAGGGCCTTTCTGTTCATTCTTTAAGAGTCACTTAAAGTCACAAAAACTCCAATTCCTTTAAATAATCAATACTACAAATCTGATCTAAGATTTCTGTCTCTTCTTCCAAGGCTAAGCTGGTTTCAGGAAGCGGGTGTGTCGGGCTTCCCTCCTTACAACAGCGAACCCCCTCAGGCGTTGGCGTGCAATGAAGAAAGAAGAAAAGAGATAAGACAGTTCTTACTAGGACTGCTTCCCGCATTAGCTGGGGACCCGTTCTCTGGGCCTGGCAGATGTTTAACGCTCATTCTTTCTTGGATGAGCTGTTCTAGTGGGGCCCTAGGAGAGTCTCAGTTCTGGAAACCATCTCTCCTGCAGGTCCTCTGACCCTGCCAAATACATCTTTGTGCTGATGGTCTCTTGCAACAACTTCCACAGCTGCTTGGACTCAGGTATCCATTTGCAACGTCTTGCCCCTGGGGGTCCCTCCGGGTGGCCCGATTTATCAGACAGAACCAAGAAGATACGCTGCCGCTCTCTCATGTGTGGCTGAGCCCTCGTACAGGGACAATCACTCACCCTCAGTTTGCTCAACAAATCCCTTTTCCCTTAGGAAGTCAGTAACCTTCATTCTCAGTCCATCCCCAAACATTTTAATTTTGGTTATTATTAAAACAGTCCAATATATAAACTGCATGGCACCAGCACCAAAGCCACAGCCAGCCCACCTCTAACAGCCTGAGGGTCAGCTGTCTGACCCATGAGGTGCCCTGCACTCCAAGGAGCCCCATTGCCATCCGCAGGGTTCCAGATAAGACGAGAAGGTTCCAGATAAGACGGGCAAGCTGTGCCCAAAATCTTCTCTTTAAAAACTTCTTTTCGTAGTTGGACCATTTTAGAGCTGGTTTTCAAAACTGCCTTGTCTGCCCATTCACACATCTATTGACTTTGGATCCCTAGCGCAAAATGCAATTTTAAAATTCCATTACACCTCTGCTCTATAACCAAGTGGCTGAAGAGGCTCAACGTATTGAGTAATCAACACAGTGGTTTTATTTTCTTCAACAAGTGACCATTAGCTGCATGCTAGATGTCCCCCTTTCCCTGGGAAGTTAGTAACCTTAACTCTCAGGCCATCCCAAAACATTTTAGTCGATTTTGGTTATTAAAATAGTCCAGTATATACAGCACCACCTATGAAGTATTCTTTCCTAAAAATAACTGAGCCTGAACCTAATCAAGCTTCTAAATCTACCTACCAGCTTGCAGTAACAACAGGGATAGAGAAACAAGTCAAATGACACCATTAGGAAGCAGTCGGTTAAGAGGATAAACCTTTATACAGGACGAATGAACCTGCTTCTCTATCAAATAAATGTCATAAAAAAAGAGGGAAACATTATAAGAGAACAACTACATAAAAAAGAGACAAGACATGGTAATCAAATACAAAATGTGAACCTTATTTATATACAAATTTGAAAAGCAATTATGAAAAGAAACCTTTGAAACAACTGGGGAAATTTGAATATGGATTGGGTATTAAATGATATTAAAGAATTAATATTAATCTTGTTAGGAACAATAACGTGTAATGGCTTTGCAAGAAAAAAAAGCTCATTATCCATTAGAAATATACACAAAAGCATTTCCATGCGAAACGGCATAATGGCTGGGAACTGCTTTGCAATATTCCCACATGAAATTCTGTTTAAATAAACAACATAAAAGTTGGGGACGGATGGACAAGATAAAATTGGAAAAATGCTGATAATTGTTGAAGTGAGGTGATGGGTTCATGAGAGTTCTGTAGAATATATGTTTATATTTGCATATTAATATTAAATATATTATATTTAAATAAGCATATTTAAAATTTTTAATAATAAAAAGGTTTCTTTTTTAAAAAAAAGGTCCACATGTCAATCTCATGCTCATTTCTAAGTTCTCCTCCTCTCTGCAGAGCAGGCCCAGCGGGTGGTCTAAGGGCTCAGACAGGAAGGGGTGGGTGGGCAGACGTCAGGCAGGGGGCGCTGTCTGCTCTTCACACTACACCCCCTTCCTCTGCTGTCACTCCTTTGCTGACAGAGTTGAGAAAAGGCGGGGGTGATGTCTCCCCACCATTAGTAGCCATTGCCTTTGCTGCTAGCCTACCCTCTTACATGACTGCCCACTTGCTGTCACTTCTCTGGTGGTCATCAGAGCTGGCACAGATGGAGGACCCACCAAGCCTTACTGGCAGGGGCTTCAATCCTGAGCAGCTCCTCTGGGCACTGCTGATCTCCTGTTAGGGCTGACTGCACCTTCCAGCTGACCCCCAGCTGGCGGCACCGTGCCACACTGCTCTGATAGGACAGCCTTTGCACCCCACCTAGCGATGGCCCAAGCTAGTCTGACCTGTCTGGGCCAGCACCAACGCTTGGGTCTTCTCCCTCGTGGGGTCCTACTTGCATATCTCTCAGAGACCATGGCTCGGAGGGGGACTGTCTTGTTTCCCCTGCAACTGGTTTATATCAGCACATTCTCTCATCAACGCTCTTTCCTGCCTTCCGTTAGCACCGGGGCAGGCCAGCAGGTGCAGTCACTCAGTACACATCCAAGAAGAGAGCACACAAATTACATAAGCAATTGTCTTGCCCTCCGCCCCCGCCTCGGCTCAGAAGCATGGCAACATCCAACCTCCGTCAGCCTCTCGGCTCGCCTTTGGGAAGGACAGAGAGGGCTACCTCCTTTATTTGCACAGAGTGTGCTCACAAAGAAAGAAAGAGTCCACCTCCTCCTCTATCCTGGGTGTCCTCTACATCTGTCCCTAGTCAAGGTCTGACAAACCAGTGCACTTTCTTGCACGTGGAAATAGACTGGGAGATGTACTTGGCCTTGGAGAATTTATAATTTTGTTCTCAGCAGGATGCTGGCTCCGCTGTCGGGGCTGGCTGGGGGGGAGTGGCAAAGAAAATCTCCATTAGCAACTCCTACCACCCTGTCCCTGTCGTAGGTGTCAGGTTATCGTGCCAGGCAGTGAAAACATAACGGCGAATAAGACACACTCCCACTGGGTTTGAAATAACAATGGGTTTGAGTCCAGAATCTGCGGCTTCCCAGCTGGCCGACTCCAGCAGACTCTGGAGTTAGGAGTTTGTGTCTTTATAACTCTAAAGTGAGAGGCGGCTGAGATGCCGGCCCAGATCCCCCGGAGCGCTCACAGCCAGTGGCTGAATGCAGCTATTGGCATCCCCTCACGCGGGACATGAGCCCTCTGCCACAGTTAGTACAAAATTAAAATAAAGAGCTTCTTGGCATGCAGGGTTAGTGGATCCTGTAGGTGTGGCTGTGCTGATTGGGGCCGTAGAAAAAATGATGCCACCACCGCAGCCGGCTTTCACTCAGCAGATGGGCTGGTGCGTGTTCCAAATCAGCTGCAGCCTTCGCGGGTCAGGTGCAGGTGGCCTCGCAGGCCATGCCCAAGGCAAAAGGCAACATGTGGGCTACCGATGCCATCATCAAATTCTATTCCCCTGGTGAGTCACTATGCCACTTGCATTGAGAATAATAATTTATCACAAATTCGAATGTTCCCTCTCTCGGAAGCCCAGCCTTATTATGTGAGGCCGGCCAGCACACAGCCAAATTGGAGGACTTCAGGATAACCTGTTGGAATGGGCATTTGTCACGCTCGGGGACTTTGTGTACCCTCTTCCTGTGCTTAGGAACCTATGTGCCTATGACCCTGCTGCTTCAAGGAAGAGGACAGTGATTTTCCCAGTCTCTCTTGCGTGTAGAGTGAACCATCGCCTCTGCACTTTAAGTGAAAAGAAATTAACATTCATTTAAGGCGCCATATTTAGGGGTAGCTTAGCCTGGACTTTAGGACGCGAGCAAAATGAACGGATTCTGTGCTGCAGGACTGCAGGTCCCGCCGCCTCTGTGTTATCTATGGACTTACATTCGTGTGTGTGTGTGTGTGTGTGTGTACGTTGCGTATCTCTCTTCGGGCCTTCACAGCCAAGTCTCTAGGAACAGCGTGGGCCCCAGCTGTCCCCACTTTCTCATCGCTTCGGTCCTCAGTCTGACTTCGGATGTCCACCTCCAACACCTGACTCAAACTGTCCCTCTAAGTCACGCCTGATTTCCATATTGCCAAATCCCAAGGACATTTCTGAGTCTTCATCCCACCTGATCTCGAGGCAGTGCTGACACTGCCAACAACCCCATACCTCCTGATACCAAGCCCCCTCTTGGGTTCCCGACACCAGCCTCTCCTGGAGCCCCTGACCTCTCAGGCTGCTTAATTTCCCTCTCCTCTGCCAGCTCCCACGCCACCACCAGAAGGTAACATATTAGGAATTCTCAAAGACTTACTTCTTTTCTCTTCCTCTTGTCTCAGGCAAGACCATCTCATCTTCCCATCAGTTGAGACTTCTGCCTAAACCTGAGTCCGCCTAGACTTTTCTCCAGGTTTCAGGCACATTTATCCAGCTTCCTACTTAACCTCTGTGCTCTGATGTTTAATAGGTTTAACAAACCCAACGGTGAACTCCCGTCTCTGCTACTAGACTGTAAGACCCCCAAGGGCAGAAATTATGCCCATTTAGTTCACAGATACTGCCCTGGTGAATGGAGCATGCCAGAAGAATATGATTAAAGTTTTCACAGATGATTCACAGAAACCAATAGAAGAACCTTATATGGGGGGAAAAAGACTTCCATTGAAAGACTGACTACTTAGACCATTCAAAACCTGTAATGTACGTGAGCAACACTGCAGTGTATAGGTTGAGGAAGGGAACCTCTGTTATTTATTTCCCTCAAAGTTCTGATATTTTAACTTAAAGGGCCTAAGAGCATCTCCTAAAACCAATATTTCCTTTAGCTCATACATGAAGGAAATCCTCTGGCCTTAGAAGTAAGACACACACAATCAATACCTGGTCAACTGAGTGATCCATTCTGCTCAGCCTCAGTGACTGGCTTAGAGATGGACACCTGACCTAGTCAAAGCCAAGGAGAGTCAGTCTTGGGGTCTGCTGGAAGGCGGAGGGAGAGGCATGCTCACCCTTCAGCTACACTGAAGTCTAGAGATGCTGGAACCTTCTTCTGTTACCTAAAAACGAAGCCAACATAAAGAACAAAGCCAGTGGATCTGAGTCCCTGGATCAAAGTATCGCAGAAGCCAGTTGCCCCTGTATAGTTAGATAAATCGATACATTGCCTTTTTTGCTTGGGCCAGTAGAAGCTGGGTTTTCTGTCACTTGTAGTAGAAAGAGTCCCAACTGATATGCTCACGCTGGAGAAGGGCAGCCATTTCAACACGTCCCATTTTGAGGTCCCTCAAAAGATTTCTCAGCTGGAAGTCTTGGTGAGTGGAGTGGGCCAACAGCCAGACGAGACCCAGAGGGCAGCCACGGATAAGGACACATACACTTTGGAGAAAATAAATTCTAAGCTGCCCTGAATCTAATGCAAAACCATACAGAGATGTGGTATGAGATCTGCCTCTAGCATTAAAATAAAAGAAGGTCATTTGATTTTATTCTAACCGACCCTTTCCCAAAACTTACAGGCTACCAAATCTCTCAGTCCTGTCCGTTAAGAATAAGCAGTTATAGTTCAGAACAACATAATGGCAGAGAACTACAGCCAATTTCCATAAAAATCATCACTGCTATAAATCAAATTACTTTGACGACGGGCCTCCCTTGCACTCATTTGCAGGCGTTCGGTTTCAGCTTAAACTCTTGCTTCACCTCCCTGCCACCTTGCACCAGCCACAAAGCCTCCACATTCGGGTTGGAACCGCCAACCAAGAACCGATAATTGTTCTGCAGGACTGAGCAACTGGAATCATGTTTCAAAGGCTTCCAAAATTTGTTGACCACCTGCTCTTACTGTGGATTTGAGAGGACGCAGACCAGTGAGGCTGAACACTGACAACCACAACTTCATGCAGCCTGCAGCTTCTGGGGTATGTTTAGGCTGCTCAGTTGTGATTCAGTGACACATAAGAAGCACAGACTGGGCCAAGCCTGACAGTCTGCGACACTAATAGGCTTGGCTAAAGTGTTTCTTAAAAATACCCCAATTAAAGGCAACACGACTTGAAGTGACAATAAAAGCAGTAAAGAAGCCATGTCTGTCACCCACCAGCCTTGTGACTTTTGAAAGATCACACACCTCTGCAGTTTTTTCATCTGCAAATGTAAGAGTCCAACTAAATGATCACCTCTCAGAGCTAACATTTGAGAAAGCTTCGAGTCAGGCGCCCCTGGGCAATATTATTTGGTATTCTGTAATTAAGTTACAGAGCCAGCTAATATTACTCATACTGTGCTTTTTGCAAGTCTATGGTTATTTTCATATTGAATGTCAAACTGTGTGTTGCTAGTTTTTCCAGAAAAAAAAAAAAAAAAGAACGTCAAACTGAGCTGAAATAAAGTATTTTGTTTTGACGGAGTAAGGTTTAGCTTGGAATTTGAATTAAGAGAAAGCTTAGGCTAATAGTTAACCTTGGATTAATATTTGTTTTACTAACGTTAGCCTTATATCACACAGTGATATTCTATTTCCGCCAGGAAACTGTTTATGCCATTATAAAATTCTAGCTAATGCCACTAAATCCTAGATGTGAGGCACACTGCTAGTAAACACCATCACTTACCTGTTCAAAAGCTAAAAGAAGTATAATCTAAATCTACTCAGTGGAGATAAATGAATGGACCCAGTGACTTGCTACTATATATTTTTTTTCCAGACTGTGTCCCAATATAACTGGTGACCAAAAGCAGTCTCGGTGCAAAGCCGATAGCTGTGTATAATAAGCATTAAAGCATCAGGTATTAATATAAGACATGTCTTTATTTTGTTTTCCCTATCAGAATTAAGAGCTTGCTATCCAGCTCAACAGCAAAGAAGATTACCTGCAGCACAATAGATACCTGAGACCCTGTCACAGGTAACCACCTGTAGAGGCAGGATGGGGTGGGGGACATCAAAGAGGATTTTGGAATAAAACAGATGTAAATTTGAATTCTAGCCCCATCACTCTCTAGCTGTGTGCCCCTGGACAAGTCATTTTACCTCACTGAGCCTCTGGATCCCATCTTTGTTTAAAGAGCTACTAAGAAAGCCCAGGTGCGGTGGCTCACACTTGTAATCCTAGCACTCTGGGAGGCCAAGGCAGGAGGATCGCTTGAGGTCAGGAGTTCGAGACCACCCTGAGCAAGAGTGAGACCCCATCTCTACTAAAAATAGAAAAATTAGCCAGGCATGGTGGCACATGCCTGTAGTCCCAGCTACTTGGGAGGCTAAGGCAGAAGGATCGCCAGAGCCCAGAAGTTTGAGGTCACAGTGAGATACGATGACATCACTGTACTCTAGCCTGGGTGACAGAGTGAGACCCTGTCTCAAAAAGAAAAGAAAAAAAAAAAGCTACGAAGTACTCCCAGGGCTAGGGAAGAGAGTAGAATTATATAATACATGTGAAATAGGTTACGTAATGCTTGGAATACTCTATAGAAACTGCTTCCTTTTCCTTCCCTCTGGCCCACCCTGGGGCAAATCCCTTCTGAGCACTGCTACGGGAGCATGCAGATGAGCAAAGGCTCCTCCAACCACAAACTAACAGCAAGGCAGAGGCTCTCCCTCTGAGTCCACGCTCACTAGCAACTCCTGGCACAATTTCCGTGGCGAGACTAGTGACCACACGTGGCTGGAGAGGGAAAGGCACGAATGGTCCTCGTTAGAGCACCTCATCGGCCACACGCGCACAAGCTCGATTCTCTCGCCTCTGATGAAGCTTTTAGCCACGTGGGCATTTCCACAAGCGATGACACAATGCTTGCAGCATGGGCGGCTTTGTCTGACGCGGTTTCAGTCCCCCACGTTCTCACCTGAGCCCTCTCTGGAACAATCCATCAGAGAACCCGGTGGCTGTGCCATAGCACGTTACTACCCGGCATTCATTCCCTGAGTGGTAACTATAAACACCCGCTAATCTTGGTGACCTATTTCCTGCCTGGCTTCCTGTGGCGTGACTGCCGAGGAGCAGAGACTCTAGACGTGTTTGGCCATGAGGTGTAAGGTGAGAAGAACCCATCACAAAGAATATTTCTCCAAGAGAGCTTCAACGCAACCTCCATATTGCCAAATTACGAGTTGTACTGGCCAAGCAGAGATCCAGGTCCCTGGAGCACCCACCCCAGGGACTGCAGGAAATACCCCCAACTGTGCTCTCTCTTTCCCACTTCTTTACACCCCGAAGCAGTCTGCCAGGCCGGACCTGCAATGGAGCTGGGGACAGGGAGAGTCCCCTGGAAGCCGAGGACCTCCAAGCCCTCCCATCACCTCGGTTTTCTCTCAACATGAAACCAATTCCCCTCAGGAAACATGCTCGACGTTAAAACGAGTTGTGAAATGGAGACACGCCGCAGCCTGACAGAAAAGAAACAGGACCCAGGCTGCTCTTCCAAATGAAGCAACTGTCAACATCTTCTGGAACATACAAGACTCCCCGGGGCACGTGATCAAAAGTGCAGGTCACTGGCACCACCCCCCAGGCATGCAGAATCAGAAACTCTAGCAGGGAGGTATAAATCAAACTTGAAGTCACATTTTCCCAAAGTGTAGTGCTTGTCAAAAGCTAGTGAGTGGGACACTGTCCTTAAGAAGGTTGAGAAATGTCATTCTGAAAAAGGATTCTGTGCAGAAGAAAGCTGGGAACCCCCAGGTTAGATGAAACATATCTATCTTTACTTTAGTCCCCCAAGAATCTTCATGGACACATGGGCACATTGTATCCTGCAAGAGAGGAATACATTATACAGTAATTTTCCAAATACTTAATTGATCACAAAAATCTCCTCTTAGAAAGCATCTCGTAACACTAGTCAATCTCTGGGAAACACTTTGGGAAAGACTGGTCTCATGTTCTTGTCTTTCAACATTTATCTCTAGAATGCAAATCAAAACTACAGTGAGATGTCATCTCAGCCCAGTTCAAATGGCTTTTACCCAAGAGACAGGCAGTAACGAACGCTGGCGAGGACGTGGATGAAAGGGAATCCTCGCTCACCGTTAGCGGGAATGTAAATGGGTGCAATCACTGTGGAGAACAGTAGGAAAGTTCTTCAAAAAACTAAAAGTATAACTGCTATATGAGCCAGCCATCCCACTGCTGGGTATATATCCAAAAGAAGGGAATTCAGTATATCACAAAGACATCTACACTCCCAAGTTTATTGCAGCACTATTCACAATAGCTGAGATTTGGAATCAATCTAAGTGTCCCTCAACAGATGAATGGATAAAGAAATTGTGGTACGTATACACAATGGAATATTATACAGCCATAAAAAAGAATGAAATCCTGCCATTTGCAACAACAGGGATGGAACCGGAGGACCTTTCGTTAAGTGAAAGAAGCCAGGCACAGAAAGACAAATCTCACACATTCTCGCTCATATGTGGAAGCTAAATATTAAAAACGATGGATCTCATGGAGACAGAGAGCAGAATGATGGTTATCAGAGGCTGGGAAGGGTAGTGGGGAGGGCGGGATAAACTGGGCATGGTTAATGGGTGCAAAAATATAGTTACATGGTTACATAGAATAAACAATATTTGCTAGCACAACAAAGTGACTCTAATCAAAAATAAGTTAGGGTATACTTTAAAATAATTAAGGAATTGGAATGTCCCTAACACAAAGAAATGATAAATGCCTGAGATAATGGATACTCCAATTATCCAGATTTGATTAATTCACATCGTATGCCTGTATCGAAACATCACATATACCCTATAAAGATATACAACTATTATGTACCACTAATAAATAAAAATTAAAAAATTTTAAAAAGAAGTCAGGAGAAAAAAGACAAAATACATGACATGGATCATGTATTTTATCTTGTAGTGCTGTTATCTATTTATTTCAATTAAACAACAAATACTGTTTTTAGTAAAACATAATATTAATAATTATCTCTAGCCGGAAGGACAGAATGGTGAAAATAGTCATTTAAAAACATGTTTGTGTTCTTGCCTTCAGGGCTTCCCTGACTACACACTTCTGTATAGTCAGGGCTGCAGAACAGGGAAAATAATCGCTGAAAACTGACTTCATTTGCAAGGCTGGGCGCGGTGGCTCATGCCTGTAATCCTAGCACTCTGGGAGGCCGAGGCGGGTGGATTGCTCAAGGCCAGGAGTTTGAAACCAGCCTGAGCAAGAGCAAGACCCCGTCTCTACTAAAAAATAGAAAGAAATTAATTAGCCAACTAAAATATATATATATAGAAAAAATTAGCCAGGCAGGGTGGCGCATGCCTGTAGTCCCAGCTACCGGGAGGCTGAGGCAGGAGGATCACTTGAGCCCAGGAGTTTGAGGTTGCTGTGAGCTAGGCTGACGCCACGGCACTCACTCTAGCCCGAGCAACAGAGTGAGACTCTGTCTCAAAAAAAAAAAAACAAAAAACAAAAACTGACTTCATTTTCAGACTCATTTAGGACCAGGTGGTGAGGATGGTGTTTCCCCTTTCTCCCCACCTGCGATGCTATTCTGAACAACTCAACGCTTTTCTAACTTGGTCCCAACATAAACAAACCTAAGCAATAAATAAGTAATAACTAGCAAGTCATGAATGAAAATGAGACTGTGCACACATCACTGAACTTCTTGGAAGAAAGCTGCCAGACATATTCACGTTCTCGGCAACACTGCAAACCTGCACGTTCCTCCTTACATAAAGATGATGTTGTAAACAGCCCTGTGTGCTGTTATTCCACTAGTGAGTAGCAAGGGCATAAATACCCCTGCATAACAAGGGAGACCTTTGAAAGGACAGTAGCCTCCAACCTAGGTGGCGTATAATGCCACAGTTATCAAGGGCCAAGGCTTTCTTCTCATTTTTTCCCTCTTTTGTAGAGTCAGGATTTTAAACTGTCAACACAAGCGATAGACTTCCAGCTATTAATATAATCGGTCTCATATTAGTACTCCCTTTGTGACCAGCATTACAAATATACAACAAAAAAATACCACAGGCAGGGTATTTAATTGGTGATGACAAAACTACTAGTATCATACTAATACCCTCACTATCAAATTCTAGCCAGTGAGAAGAACTTATTACAGATATGATTATTTCTGTAGAGTATTATTGGAGTAATTTATGAAATAAAGTTCATCTAAGCAAACTTAGAAAGAATCCAGTAACTTACATCCTACCAGCATACTGATCCCCTAAATGTAAATATTACCCATATACATTACACTCATAAATTACAGTACAGTGTGCTCATGTACTCAATCAACAAATGTGCCAAGTATCTCCTCTGCACCAGGCAGTGTTCTAGGAGTTGCAACTATAGCAGTGAACAAGCCATTAAAAACCCCTGCCTTTACTAAATTCATTTATCAAATCAAGGAGTCTCTTGGAAGAATCCATGGGGTTTTCTAGATATAATATCATATCATCAGCGAAGGGCGAGAGTTTGATCTCCTCTGCACCAACTTGGATACCCTTAATACCCCTCTCTTGCCTAATTGCTATTGCTAGGACTTCAAGCACTATGTTGAATAGGAGAGGGGAGAGTGGGCATCCTTGTCTAGTTCCAGTTCGAAGTGGGAATGATTTCGGTTTTTCCCCATTTAGTATGATGTTGGCCGTAGGTTTGTCATAAATGGATTTGATAATTTTAAGGAATGAGCCACCTATACCTATTTTGTTTAAAGTTTTTATCATAAAGGCATGTTGGACTTTATCAAATGCTTTTTCTGCATCTATTGAGAGAATCATATGATCTTTATTCTTGGTTCTGTTTATGATGAGAATTCCATTTATAGAGTTGCGAATGTTGAACTAGCCTTGCATCCCTGGAATAAAGCCCACTTGGTCTTGATGGATTATTTTTTTGATGTGTTGCTGAATTCTATTAGCTAAAATTTTGTTGAGAATTTTTGCGTCTATATTCATGAGGTATATTTGTCTGTAATTGTCTTTTTTTGTTGGGTCCTTTCCTGGTTTTGGAATTAAAGTGATGTTCGTGCCATAGAATGAATTCGGAAGGATTCCATCCTTCTCAATGTTGTGGAATAAATTCTGAAGAATAGGTATGTGTTCTTTTTTGTATGTTTGGTAAAACTCTGACATGAAGCCATCAGGTCCTGGGCTTTTCCATTTTGGGAGGTTCTTAATTACTGCTCCAATTTCTGAGCTTGAGATTATCTGTTTAGGAATTCTGTTACCTCCTGGGTGAACTTAGGAAGGTTGTATGTTTCCAGGAATCTGTCCATTTCCTCCTCGTTATGTAATTTTTGAGCATATAGATTTTTATAGTAATCACAGATAATGTTTTGTATTTCTGGGGGTTTGGATTTAAAGTGAATCTTGAGGCCGGGTGCGGTGGCTCACGCCTGTAATCCTAACACTCTAGGGGTGCTGAGGAGGGTGGATTGCTCAAGGTCAGGAGTTCAAAACCAGCCTGTGCAAGAGTGAGACCCTGTCTCTACTAAAAATAGAAAGAAATTAATTGGCTAGCTAAAAATATATAGAAGAAATCAGTGGAGCATGGTGGCACATGCCTGTAGTCCCAGCTACTCAGGAGGCTGAGGCAGAAGGATCGCTTGAGCCCAGGAGTTTGAGGTTGCTGTGAGCTAGGCTGACGCCACGGCACTCTAGCCTGGGCAACAAAGTGAGACTCTGTCTCAAAAA
>CAUYMX010128348.1:0-32756 GCA_963573855.1 Lepilemur septentrionalis | reverse complement strand
CTCAGATGTGGATTTACCCCCCACCCCCCAAATCCCTAGTTTAAAATGAAAAAAAAAAAAACTTTGATATGTCTTCAGCAGATGCTCAACCAAGGAGAATGTTGGTGACTGGGGACGCAATGAAATGAAAAGTGAAATCACCCCTACTGATAATCAGCAGAGTAAGGACAGGCCTTGCTGACAACCAGATTGCAATAATCCCATCAGGACATAAATGGTGCTCAAAGTAGGACACGGACAAGGCCATGCTGGCACCACAAATAAGATGACACTATCCCCTCTTCTGATCAACACGAGCCCCACTAAAGCGATGTATGTACTAAGACACCCAGTCACAACCCAGCCCCTGTTATTTGACATGACAGTGCTCGGTTCAGAACTGACTCTGGCTTCCCTGATTCCTCCTGAACATCACTGGACATAAATCCAAGGTTCTTAAAATGTCGCTCCTTAATACCACCGCATGGTCCTCCCGTTTCACCATCGCTGCAGCCAGATAAAGAGACCTAACTTCATTTAGCTGTGGCAGTGTTCCTGGTGAACTCTGTTGAACCTTGATAGGACATGGTTATAATACTATTTTCCCATCCCAGTATACTTTCTTTTCCCACAAGGAAAGTCACCGTCCATAATGAGAGATATCCCTGGTGGGAGAATGTTACTCATGGATGCTGTCCGGAGGCAGAAAAGGTGGTAAATCAGTAGATCTACAGAAATAGGAAACAAGGTTTTTAAGACACTTCATCTGCTGTTTAAAAATCTACCTTTCTATCCCCTGGCTATATATCTTAAGACATCCCCATACCAAAAATATGCCCTTCCCCGAAATACATCATATGCTTTCTTGTTATGTGATATTGCTCTGCACAGTCTCTCTTTTGCCAATTCCATTACCAATTCTCCATGTGTTGAGTCTCTGTTTATAGCCTAACACAACTCTCATCTTTTCTGGGAAATTGTCTCTGGTTCCAACATTCACAAGGAATCGCCTTTTCTTCTAAACTCCCACAGCGCTTTGGGTTTTGTGCATGCATTCATTTACCTGCCTGACTTATGAGCCTCTTGGGGTTTGACAAGCCTGCAATCTTTTATTCTTATTACTCAACATAGTTGCTTGAATATAGGGATTCTCAATATGCATTTAATGTGTTAGCCCCAGAAGCATTGACCCATGAAACCAAATTCCAAGAAACTAGCAAATAATCTGGTATTCTAAGTTATCATTTTAACACAGAAATCACGTCTGGCTGGAAAACCAGAGGCAATATCTTCCCAAGCCATTTTTATTTTTTATTACATATATATATATTTTTTTTTTATTTCAGCATATTATGGGGATACAAATGTTTAGGTTACATATAGGCAAGTTTCCTGAGGAGGCCAAATTATAGATCCAAATGTAACTACTGAGCACCAAGTTACAAAGGAGATGGAATTTTCCGGAATTCCAGTTCCAGTAGGTTGTATGGTATCCTGGTGTACAGTCTTCTTTCACCCAGGAACATTGCTAGGGAAATAGGTGCTGTTTCCAGAGTATCTGCTTCCCTGAGAAAATTAGGAAAACACTAACATTCTTGCTCTTTTGACACCACCACTCTAGAAGACTGAATACACTCAGCTGAACTGCATGACATTGACATTTTTTGGTCAAAAATGATCAAATAGCGTCAGTGCCATATGGTCAAAACCAACGCTACCTCCTAACTCTAAATTGTCTGAGACAATTGGGTTGATTCAGTTGCAGTTTCCTTTTGTTTCATTGTACGCTGGATCATGTGCTTTCATCATGGTGATTGAACTGGGTTGTCCCCCATCTCCCTAGCAACAGATACACACATCGTTGCATAAAAGGAATTCTTCCTGCAGGTGGCGAATTTTAACCATGTGCTATTTATTTTTACTGGTTTCAAACTAAGCTTTGTGTTTTCTTGTTCTTGACCTTAAATTCATTAATAAGACTAAAGCAACCAGACTGACTACAGTATAGTTACCATCTTCAGAGGCTTCTATCATAGCACTTCTGATCTGTGAATGTATCATTAAAGTTTAAAAATTGGATTTTTAAATTGGGTGATGCACAGTGCACTTTGATGCAGTGAATCTATCCTAGTTACTGCCAAGATAATATGGTCTTTTTTGAAAATATCAAATAGGGTTTGCTCTGATTAAGAATTTTTTCACAAACATAATGATCTCACAGCATGGTTACTGAGAATGTAGTTTTAGACAGCTATCAGTGCACTAATCCAACATGGTTAATAGTATCAACAGTCTAAAAATATTTTTCTAACAATATTTATAACATTAAGTGGTAAACTTTACCTCTTGTTGGATATTTGATTTCCAAATTGTACCACCTGGGAAATATCACCACCTAGGGAATCGATTACCACTTAGATATCTTAACAGTAACAGATTTCCTTTATTTATTTATTTATTTTTATTTCTCTTTTCTTTCTTCCTTAGAAATTTTTGGTTCAGGCGTTTCAGTTTACTTTTCCATTAGTTATAAATTCAAGCTGAAAGGTGACGACGGCAAAGTTTGCACAAGCAAGTGAGATGGTGAAAGAACAAGGGGGGTCCTAAGTCACATGCTGATGGAAAACAACAAACCAAACATCAATGCACAACGTAAAGATGAAGATGAGAGTCTTGATTACTGTGTAATCACATGTGCTGCCAATAATACCCAGCTTCCCACAGGCCACATCAGCACTTTTTAAAGGTTCATATATTTAAGTTTTTAGAAGAGTGATTTTAATAAAATTTTAAAAATAGCTTCAGTATACATAAAATTTGTGAAGAGAACATACCCCACACCCAGATTTTCTTATTATTAACATCTTAAGCTATTAAAATTACATTTTCACAGGTAATGAACCAATATTGGTAAGTTATTATTTACTAAAGTCCATATTATCTTCAGATCTTCCTAGTTTTTTTTTATCTCATGTCATTTTTCTGTTATGAATCCCATTCACAACACCAGATAATATTTCATCTTCCTGTCTCCTCAGTCCCTCCTTCACCATGACAGTTTCTAGGACTGTCCTCGTTTTTAATGACCTTGACAGTTTTGAGGAGTACTGGTCAGGTATTTTGTAGGATGTCCTTAAGTTGGAATTTGTCTGCTGGTTTCTTTTTCTTTGTTCTTTCATGTTTAGGTTGTGTTTTTTTTTTTTTTTAAAAAAAATAAGACTGCAAAGATAAAGTGTTGTTACATACTATCAACTTGACTGATCACTGTTGAGTTAATCTTGATCACCAGCTGAGGGAGAGTTTGTCAGATTTGTCAGCCATAAAGTTACTTTTTATTTCAGTCTATTGTGAGCTGCTATAACAGAATACCACAGACTGGGTACTTTATAATGAAAAGAAATTTATTGGCTCGCAGTTCTGGAGGCTGGGAAATCCAAAACCTAGCTACCAGCATCTAGAAAGTGCCTTCTGTTGCATCACCCCATGGCAAAAGGCAGAAGAGCAGGAGAGGGTGAGAGAAGGGGATGGAAAGAGAGGGAGAGAGAGACAAAAGTGGGATGCACATGTCCTTTTGTAAGGAACCCCCTCCTGTAGTAATGGGATTAATCCATTCACAAGGGCAGAACCCTCATGGCCTAATCACGTCTCAAAGATCTCGCTTCTTACTACTTTCACATTGGGAATCAGGTTTCAAACGCGTGAACTTTGGAGGACACCTTCAAATCATAACACTTTTCAATCCTGTTTCCATACTGTACTCTTTATAAGGAAGTCGCTGTGTGCAGCCTGCACTTAAGGAGTAGGGTGTTAAGTGAGGGGTCTTCTTGAGGACAGAGTACCTATATAAATTATTTAGAATTCTTCTGTGCGGGAAATTTGTTTATGCTCCTTTGTTAATTTGTTTATTCAATAATTTATTTGTAAAAAATTTATACTCCTGGCTATTTATTTTTTATTTCAGTTATAATTAAATATTACTTTATAATATTGCAAAAATTATTCCAGCTCGGAGACACTGGGAGCTCTATCAGTTGACTTCTATGTCCTTTTGTCATATCTCATCAGATAGAAATAAATAAACATGTATTTATTTACATATATATCCGCACACACATATATGTACACCTCATCACTTTTTCTGGCACTGCAACATGCTCTAGGCTCATCTTGTATATTTTCTAACACAACCCTAGAATCAATGATTTTTCAAAGGTTCCCTGGTTCCTTTTAGTTGGAGAATGGTATTAGAAACCAAAATATGGGCACTAGAGTGCTTATTGCTACCGAGATGTAGTTGCTTTTAGACTCTCTTAGGTGAAACAGCAAAGAAATATGTGTGTATACTAATCCATGTACTTACATATACATTTTTCTATATTTATATATTCTATAAATATATAAAAATACATTTAGAGAATATATAATATATATTTCTATATATAGAAATTTCACCAGACTGAAATAATGATAATAATATATATTTCTATATTGATACATCTGTTTTTATGTTAAGTTAAACACATATTTATAATGATGTTTCCAACTCAAATTCATTACCACGTGGATCATTCTAGCTTCCTTCCCTTGCTCATCTATAACTTCCTAATCCAGCATGAGAAACTAACTCTCAGTGCCATTCATTTAGTTAATTGCTCAGTTCCTGTACACATGCATATTGGTTTCAAAATTGTTAACTAATATCCCCATGAGGAACAGTTTTTCCAAATAAAGTGCAATGCTTATGCATAGTATCTTTTGCTTTTGTTTTATAGTCTCCATCCATTTTCAATGTTACTTAGAACTCCCCCCCGACCTCTTCAGAGATTATTTAATGCACTTGTTATAGCATTCCCTACTTTTGTCACAGTCTGCCTTCCATCCTGGCATGCCCCAATCTGCTAAATGATATTTTAAATATGTACATATTAAACTTAATTCTTTTTACTGAAAAGTTTTATGTGTTTTGACAAATACATAGTGTAAGGTGCCCACATTATGGTATATAGAACAGTTTCACTGATCTAAAAAGTTCATTATGCTTTATCTATTCAGCCCTTCCTTCTCCCCAAATCCCTGGCAGCCACTGACATTTTCACTGGTTCTATAATTTTACATTTTCTAGAATGTCATAAAAATGGAATCATGCAGCATACAGTCTTTTCAGGATGACTTCTTCAGCTTAGCAATATGCTTTTAAGATTCGTCTATATTTCAGTATGACTTAGCTCATTTCTTTTTATAATTGAATAATATTCCATTGTATAGATGTGTAACAGTTTGTTTACTGAACAACATCTTGAAAACATATTGAAAAACATCATGTATAAAACTAGTATAAACATTTGTGTGCAAGATTTTGTATGGGCATAAGTTTTCAAATCAGTTGGTAAATACCTAGGAGCACAATGCTGGATCATGTAGTAAAATTATGTTTTCTGTGTAACAAACTGCCAAACTATCTACCAAATGGCTGTACCACTTTGCATTGTACCAAAAATAAATAAGAATTCCTACTGCTCTTCATCCTTGCCAGTGATTGTTACTATTAAACTTTGGAGTTAAACCATCCCAATAGGTATGTGTCAATATTTGATTGTTGTTTTAATTTTTATTCTTCCTAATGAAAAATAATACTGAGCATTTTTGTGTACTTTTTTGTCATCTGTTTATCTTCTTTGATAAAGTGGCTGTTCAGCTATATTGCCTTATTTAAAAATCAAGTTGTGTGTCTTCTAATTGTTGAGTTTAAGAATTCTTCGTGTATTTTGTGTACCAGTTACGTGTGTATATAGCTAATATTTCCTCCTGTGAACTAAAATAAAATCTTAAGTCTCCCCCCCCCCACCAGCTGACTGAATGGACCCCTTCTTGGCCAAGGGGATATCCTAAAACTAATTTGCCTGCCACAAGGAGGGAGGTCAGACATGCCTCATCATGCCTCCTCCCTTTTTAAAAATATCCTTTGTAACCCATTAACAGGCCTAAGGGTATGCAATACAAACTTGCAGGTCCTCAATTTATACCACAAACATATGTCCAGTGGCTTGTCTCTAATTAACAGACCTCCTTATCTTAAAGCATTCCACACCTTTAGACAAAGTTTCTTGTCTTTAAGCAATTACAAGTCAAAGAATCTTTAAACCCATCTATAACCTATGAGCCCCTGTTTCGAGATGACCCACCTTTTTGGGCCAAACCAATGTATGCCTTCCATATATTGATTTATGACTTTACCTGTACCCCTTGTCTCCCTGTATAAATGTATAAAACCAAACTGTAACCCAACCACAGGGAGTTCTTGCTCAAGCCTTCTTGGGCATAGTTCTGGGTCATGGTCCTCAAATTTGGCTCAAATAAATCTCTTTAAAATTATTTTACAGAGTTTGGATTCTTTTCCACTGACAAGATTGGTGCCCAGATGTGGGGCTCAGATAAGACTCAGGATCCCCAGAGGGTAGCCTAAACTCTGTACCAGGGCAGGCCATTCTGGGCCCTCTGACTCTGAGCTTCTTCTTTGGTGGAACTGGTAAGTCCTCCTGAGCTCCAGACCAGTTGATAGTCTTTGTTTACTCTGAGCTGGTTCTTTTCCTAGGAATTGGTGTTTGGGATCCTAATTTAGATTTGGAGGTGCATTCTAAAGGACCTTCTCCATTGTCTTTTCATCCTAAAATTAATCTCAATTGGCTTTTCTGTACATTTGCAAAAGAGGGAACTGAACTGTCTTGTTTGTTGATAAATCAGAGACTGAGTTCCTCAGCTTCGAATTGAAAGGGCATTTTACTCTTCCCAGCCAAAAGGCAGCCCTGAGTGACTGGGGTCCTGAGTGGGAGTTGTCTGGGGTGATTCTCCAATGCACAAGTGGCCCTATAGGGAACTGCCCAACAAATTAATTAAAAGAAGGCTTGTCCAGGAAACGCTTATAAGAGCTGATCATTAGGCATTTTGAGTCCCTTTGGAGGTACTAGACCCCCAAAGAGAGAAATTGAGACATGTAAGAGGGTGGGACCAACTCAGTGGTGAAACATTGAGGAGCCCCACCCACAATCAGCACACTCTGATCTAAGACACTAAACTCTAGATTACAGTTCGTTTACTTCTTTTAAAGAAATAGCAATAATAAAAACAAAAATGAAATATGGCTATTTCATAGAGCTGAATATGAAAACCTACTAATTTTTTAAAAAATAGAATAAAAGACCTAGAGATTCTGCACTTACAAAAATCTGCTTAGATGCTGTCCTGAAGACCTGTTGAGAATACACCTCTGCTGTCTTCCATAACTGGGAACATTTATATTTGAAGGAGGCTGCCTTATGAAGTTTAAAGCTTGAAAGCTCAGAGTGAACAAGAAATTGGATCTCACCCAAAATCCTGGTAGCAAAAATTAATGGATACACTCTTAAGGTTTTCAATTTTGAGAAGCAGAAGCTCCATCCATTTTTTTTTTTTAATTATTATTCCTGTTTTGTTTAGGTCAAGATCCAAACTGTCAGGGAAGAGAGTATGGTGGGGTGGCTGTTCATAGCCCATTGGTGGGTTGGGCTCTTAGGTACTTCTTAGGACTACATGATACAGAGGAAAGGATGTGCAGCTCTGGATGTATTAATATGTTGGACTGCTTTTATTTATCACCCAGTTGCTTTACATTGTCTTCTGATTTTTCTTCTACCAGCTCCATAGTTGCAAGCAATTTAGACTCACTGAATAGAGTCCATTATTCCACCAAGATCATTCATTTTGCCTGTTTGGTCTTATTATACCTTTAGTTCTTCATGTATCTGGCTACTGAAAACCTACAAGGATTTTAACTGCTGCCAAAGAAAATTAATGTTTATTTGAAAAGCTTCTTAAACCTTTAGGGAGCAACTGTTACATGCAAACTAGATAGTATGACAGGAAGCATAGACTTTTAAATTGAGAATACAACATATTAATGGCATAAACTAAACCATTCACAAACACATAGTATTTAACAGATGTGCCTCGTAATCATCATATGATAGAGTTGAAACATCTTCATGCCTTACCTTCTTTAGCAGTAAAGTAGAATATACACTTGTACCGGGGTACAGACTGGCTAGCTACGCATCACACTTAACTAGTTTTCCCATCACTTTTAAGTGCAGAGCTGGGCAACCCTTCTCAGCCTCCTGTGCAGGAAGCTGCAGCTATGAGACTGGGTCTTACGATGTATGCCACTTCCAAGCCTGGCAAATAAAATTACCCCTTTAGTTTCTCTACTCTCTCTTCCTCCATTTGTGGATTGCGTTTCCTGCAGTGATCACTGAAGCCATGTAACTGTACACGCCTGTGCCTCCTTCAGCCTGAGTCCCTGAAAGACTGCAGAGAAGATAGCTTCCCCTGCTCCCAATGGTGACTAATTGCACTTTATGTGGGGTGAGAAAAAAAAGTCTTGTGTTTGAAGGTACTGAAATGATGGGGTTTCTGTGTTAGAACAGGTAGCTTTCTTTTAATTAATAGAAATACACACTACATAGGTTTGGTGTGAGGCTTAAATAGTCCATACAAAGAGCTCAGTGGGGTTCCCAGCACAGAATAAGACCTGCAATAAATGTTAGTTGCTATACCTAGGTAATCTGCATTTAGTTGAACAGGAAGCAAACAAACTATATCCAGTTTTTTTCCCAAAAGATTATTGAGATTTATTTGTCTAAATAAATTTTTAACTGGCTAATTTCATTAAAATTTTCCATCTGGAGTCAGGGCTTAAGTTTATGGCTATCTTTCACAACTTAAAAAGTCAAAGTATCAAACTGAACAGAATTACTCTTTTTTTTCCCAAATACATCTAAGCATTATAGTTCATCCCAAAAGATTAGTGTTTCCAAAGGCTCTTTGGGGCCTACAATATTTTTTTCCGTATCCAAATAAAGCTTCATATGGAGATTGATAACTATTAACTATTAAGGGAAATGGATGTGAAAATAAATCACAAATAAGTCATCCTAGCCTTTTGTTTTTTAAACTAATACCGTGAGTATTGAATTAAAAAAAAAAGGGATAAAAACAAGTGAAACATCTTTCAAATCTGCAACTTCAATATTTTCATAAGCAGCTTGCTGGGAAAATCTGCAAGCCAAAATTCTTTATTAAGTAGTCATCAGAAGTTTTAGGCTATTTGCCTACAATTTCAGGAAATATTTTACTGCCTTTATTCTTCATCATCTAATAACACGGAGTTGGAAAGAAAGGCCCCAGTCAGAAAGTCATCTTGGGTTGAAAAATCCATTTTTCATATGTGAACAAGAAATTAGATTCCAAAGTGACATACACTATTCCAAAGTGAATAGACCCAAATTCCTAATGAAACTTCCATGTCTGAGAAATACAGGTTTAGTTTCTCTAAATACAAGATGGCACTCGACTCAATGAACTTGTATTTATTTGTTAAGATGTAGAATTTGGAAGAAAAATATGGTCTCAGTCGTGCCTTGCTCATATGTGTTCCGCTGCTTGATAATCTCAGAGACCTTGTACATGGCTCCATGGCGCGGGATTTAAGTATTTAATTAGAGCAATGGGTGGCCATGATCCTCATCTTGGAACTCCTTACACACAGATATATAAATAATTTAACCAAAATCATGTTATTTATTAATATCATTTTCTATGCTTATGTGATTTCTGGTACACGGGTAATTAGGTTGCTTTTCACATTGTATTCTATTTGAACTTGTAAACATCTTGAGAATCAGTGTGTGGCTTGTGTTTCATTGGTCTATCCATTACCGGCAAGTGTCCAAAACTTGGAATGAAATCTTTGTCAAACTCAATGTTTATTTCTTGAATGAGAAAAAGAAAACAATCTGTTTCATAGAAACTCCTTTTGATTGCAGAGATTGAATGTGATGCTCTATGAAAAGTAATATTTATTTTGTTTGTTAGAAAGAATCCAATGTTACCTAGCAACTAAAGTACAACTGCAGACAAAAGGCCTTGCTTGTCCACACTCTGTTTGAATTTTTTATATTGTCTTTCTGCCTAAACTTAAAAGAACTCTTTAAAAGATATCGACCTGTTCCTATTTATTTGTAGTAAATTGCCGATGCTATAAATCTAGTGATGTTGACACAAACAATAGAGCCCTCAAATCCTAACATGTACCTTAATCCAGATACAAAAAAAAAAAGACTTTTTATATGCTTTAGCAAACTCACAGTCCTTTACATGGATAAAGTTATAGCCACAATGTACTTTATGAGGTTCACCTAGATCCTCATTTTAAAGTCTGTTAAGGACACAATGTTCTTTGCAAGGTCACAGTGACATGAACAAAGCAGCCTGATGACTAATAGAGAAATCTATGGTGCCTCTGTGCAGATTTCTCAATGTGAACTGCTGGATTTGACATTGGAATTCAAAACAAAATCTGTTCCTGATTAGATACAATTAAAATGTTTGCTCTGTGTCAGGTACAAAGTATAACCCCCAACACCCACCCAGCTCTGCTTTCTTGGAACTAGTGAAAGCTAAGTTTTTGTGTTTATAAAGCTTACAGTAAAAACTTTAAGTCATTTTTATCACAATTTTCTGGTTAATTAAATAAACTAGCAAACAAAGCTAGGACCGGATGAAGTCAAAATCATTTGGAACTCTGTTAAACATCTGATTTAAGTTCATCCCAAGGAAAACGGTATTTTAAAAGCTAGTCTTCATTCTGAATACTAATCTGCACTGGAGTGGTGGGTGACTGTCGTATCTATGCATTTTTCTTGTACTAAAAGAGTCCGTTCTCAACTTGCAAATTAAACTAATGGTGAGAGCTCCCGGAATCCGGGATTTTAGGAGTGGCTGTGGGTTTATCAGCTGTCGCCCAAGCCTGGGCTTTTCGCCTGTCCTTCCCATAGGAGTTTAGATCCTCATATCATCACACAGCATAAACATTTGAGCTATAGATCCCAAATTGGCAGCTTACAAGTGCTAAACTTTGTTATTTTCGGTTTAAAAACAATTTTAAAATCTGTTGAAATTATTAAAAGTGATTTGCATTTCCACCTTTATATGTCTATAACTGTATAGAGGTAGTCAATATATACGTTTTAACGTGGTATTTAAAGTTGTGCTTCACCTCCTGTCTTACCTTGTCCTCCCTGGCTGCTGCCTCTCATCCAGTCCTCCCTAGGCCATGTTAACAGAGGAAGTAGCCTTCCATCTCTATTCTCCTGCTCAGATAATAATGTCAATTATATGTATGAATATATGTGTATAAGCAGTATGGATAAATATTCATTCATATGTTTGTATAAATATGCGTATGGATACAGGATTCTGATCATGATTTTAAAGAAAAATAGATAATAGGATGGACACATTTTGCATTTTTCTTTTCTCACTCCACAGTTCTTTGTGAAAAGTCTCTCCAAGTTCACTGGTTCACAGAACACTGCCAAGGGCAGCGGAGTGGCAAGAGGGATCTAGACTGGTGGGGAGAAGTACACTATCAATGAGCTTGTTTAGAATTATCAGTAGCATATAGTGATATAAAAAAAGTAGCATCTTCTACTTGGGTGATTTTTTTTTTTTTTTTTTTTTTTTTGCAGACATCAAGCTCTCTTATTGTCTTTATCTAGTTGGATTGCTCTCACCACCTCTCCTTCTTTATACTGGCAAATACCCATGTAGCTCTTGTCTAGTCTGTGTCCAGTTTATTCCTACCAAGATAGCCACCGTCTAGGAAAATCTTGACCTTGAAAAGGGTTAGGTTTGAGTGTGTCAGTCAGGTGAGACACAGAGGAGGGAGCTCAACAGAGCAAATGAAACAACAGGAGCAGTTTATTATGTACAGGTTCCAGCGAGAAGAGGGTAGCCTGCTTTTCAGGGCCAAAATGAACTGGGGAGGCGTCTGGGACATAAACAGTCAACCAGCAGGTGGGGAGCCACAGAGAGATGGACATATGAGCCAAGGTCTTTGTCAAGGTCTAGGGTGTTACCCAAGCGTGTTTCCTGCAGGGAGGTGTAACTGGAGAGTTTAAAGCAAACAGGCACATGTTCAGTGGCCTCACACTGTGACTGATGGGAGTCACTGTGGCATATCTACGCTGACCATGTGGGTGTGGGGAATAATGAGGCCAATCAAGTAGGTTGAATCTGAGTAGCTGCACCATAGAGAGATGGTCACCAGCAGTCAGCGCTATAAGGCAGATGGATCACACTGAGGAATCAGGAGGAGGTGGAGAAATGGAAACTGTCATGAGTGAATGAGCCCTGCTTCTGGTATGAGAAGTCAAACCTATTTTCAAAACAGATGCCAAGGCAACATAAAATTATAAGAATTCACTACAACTTTTTCAACTTATTAAATTGCTTTCCTACTGAAGGGCATTAGGACAGTCCTGCTTTTTTTGTTTTTTTCCTTTCTTTTCTTGCTTTCTTTATTTATTAATTTTGTTTCACCACCATGACATTACTGCTCTAGATTCCCGTGTTTCTTCGTGCTGGTACTTTTTATCTGTCAAATAAAATCCCAAGATAAAATTACTTGTCCAAAGGAATACCTATTTTTAATCCATATTAATAGAATATTTCAAGAATGTTGTATGGAAAGCTCTAACAATTCAAAGTTTTTACCAGTAATAGGAGTTTTTTCACTGTTTTTGTTTAAATTACTGCAATGGGTATAAAAACTTAACTTTATTATTGTTTACATTTCCTTGGATTTTATTGAGCGTTAGCATTTTTTCATATGTCTATGGTCTGTTTAGGTTTGCTCTTCTGTATTTGCACATTTTTTATTGGGTTGTCTCCTTTAGTAAAGCAGTGAAAGTCTTTGGATATCATAAATTGAATTCTCTGCATCAAAAATATTTTCCCCAAAACAAATGTTTGTCAATAGAATTTAATTTTGCTATCTTTTCCAATTCATTTATTCATTGTTTAAACAGATATTCATCGAGCACTTAGTAAGTGACATGCCAAAAGCCCATGTGGAGCAGATTTAAAGAGATATGAAAAGATGAAAATGAATAAGCAAAAGTAATTTTTCTACGGAGGGAATTTAACTGTGTTACTATGCATCCATCTCTGTGTGTGCTTGTGTACAGCCTCCTGGGTTTCTCGTCTTGATTAAGAAAGCTTCTCTCATCAGTAGTTAGGTAAATATGAATATACTCTCCTGGATATTCTTATACTTCTATTGGCTTTATTTAGTTATTTATTCCTTTATTTTTGCCTATAAATTGACAAATAGAGTTTAAGATTAGGGTCTTTCACAGGCTAGATTCCCTGGGAAGTTGACTTTAGGATAAAGATTAACAAGCACACGTTTTATCAGGGACTGCTTTGGGGATCTCTTCCTGTCGGGGGGAAGGGAAGGAACAGCACTGGGCACAGAGCGGAGCTGGGTTGCGGTAATATCTTAGTGAAGACCCCGATCAGATCCGTCGGGGCTCTGAACCCACGAGGTTTCTTCAAAGGTTGTACTAAATATGTCTCATGTGATTATAATCAGCCTAGAATTGTCTGAGGGCTTCCTCACTTATGAATCTGCTGGTGGATGCAGGTTGTCAGCTGGGACTTCAGTAGGGACCAGCAGCCAGGCACCTGCACGTGTCCCCTGTTTGGCCTGAGCTTCCTCACAGCACAGTGGCTGGATTCCGAGTGTGAGTAACCCTGCAGAGATGAGCAGAAGTGCCATCGTGGCCTTTCCTAACCTAGTTTCAGAAGTCAGAAAGTGTTATTTTAACCACATCCTGCTTGCCAAGGAAACCACAGAGTCTCCTATTGATGGGGGAATGTCAGAGCTTTTGTGGACATGTTTTTAAATCATCTTCACTCTTCTTTCTTCTTAGGTTTCAGTTAGGCATTGTTTATTGACCAATCTTAGATTGTATCCACTCTGCTGTTAAGCCTATTTAATACATGTTTTATTTTTTATTTTGTGTCTTCTATTTCTACTATTTCCATTAGGCTTTCTTATTTTTCATGAATGCTATATCCATCATTTTTACTACAGCACTTAACATATTTTGTGATAGCTGTTTTACAGTTCCTGTCTTATAATTCCAACCTCTGCGTAATCTCTGGATCTACTTTAGTGGACTGTTTCCTTTCTTAACCGTATTTCACATTTTCTCATTTATTTTAATTATTTTATGGCATTTCAAAACATCTGTCTCCAGAAAAAGTGAGTTTTTTCCAATCAACCAAATGAGTGATTATTTGACCTGGGTTGAGGATTTTATTACAGCTTTAGTTTGATTCAGTTCATCACTAGACTCACATGTTTGTGGACCGGGTCAGGACGTCCTCTTGAGCAAGGATTAGGTGCTAAGCACTGACAAGATCTCAGAGATCTCTGCGTGCTTTACAACCAGAAAGCCTGCTTTGTTGGTCAGTGGAGAGATTTTTTTCCTCTCCAATTTCCCCCATTAATATTTTGCTCCAACCCTTATTGAGGGACTGCTTTACAGTCACTGAATGCTCATAACTTCTGAATGATATTTTTCTCAGCTGTCCTGTATCATTTTCCTGCACTTGGTAGATGAAAGTCAGAGTGTCTCAAATTGCTTTCTCTCAATTCTCTTTTTCTGCCCCAGCATTAGAGGTAGTTGAGGGTCTTGGGGAGCCTAGATGGGTTCCTCTGTTCTCCCCTCCACCCTCATTCAGAGGATAATTGCCCTGAATTTAAGGAGACCCCATGCGTCTAAGAGGGATTTCTCTCCCTTGTCCTCCCTTACCCCCAGTGTCCCACACGCCAGCCCCTACAGTTGTGGGAGACCCATGAGAAAGAACTAAGTGTCAGTGAGTGCTGGGCTCCCGGTAACTCTCCTCTGACACACCATCAATAAGCAGCCATTGAATGTTTGTTAAAAATGAAAAGTTTGTCCGTTTTATCCTGTCTCTTGTCTATGATGAATGAATTCTTCCACCTCTCATGAATGAGGATGGCTGTGAGTCTCTTTCCTCCAATTAGAAAAGAGATTCATTTTTTATAATTTAATTAACTTGAGTTTTATCGCATCCTTTGGTCTGTCACAGGATTGTACAAATGTATGAGTCTGAAATTTGTCCACACTATTGGGCTATTAGGATGCAAGTTGCGGTCTCTTATAATTTTCCGTATTCTAACTAGATACTTGTCGTTGTACATGCATACATGGAAGTAATTTTTTCCATTATTTTATGTTTCCATGATGCTCTTGGAGACTACATTAGTCCAGTTTTATTTTTTTGCCTTTTAAAAACGATTGTTTTGTTTTGTTTTGTCATAGAAAATGTACTTTCTTGTGTCACATACCACCTTCCCCACACCACAGAGACAGGTTTCAAACTTTGTTAGGGTTATGCACTGCTGCTTTGCTAGTCTGGTGAGATTTTTTTGGGGAGGTGCATCTTTTGCATGCTCGTGGATCAGCCATGTTCCTTTATATGTGCTCCTCATTCCCTGATTTTTTTTTTCATTCCCTGATTTTTAAGCAAAGACTAGTTGTGTGGTTTTTTTCTTTCAAATTTTGAAACATTGGGATGTACAGATCCTTACATATAATCAGACACTACAAATATATAAACCCCAGTGAAAATGATTATCTTTTGTGATTTGCCTCTGAGCTAGCAATTCTTGAGACCAATAGCACACAGTTAAATATTCTAGAACTTCCTGGCCTATAAACAAGGCCAGTTAGGAACGATGTATTATAAAGTATGAATTAGAAAACATAATTCAGTAAAGTTTCTATAGTAAGTAGTGGGTGGGATCCTTAATATTGGTAGCAAAGAAGCAATTAAAATGACCATAATGACTTTTTATTTTACATTTTTTTATAAAGTAACTTTTTGTTGTACATTTTAATCATATTTTTACATAAAACTATCATTTTAGAAGAGTTAACAATTAAGAATCCCAGCTGCTACTGGACATTACTGAATATAAATTTTTAGAAAAAAGAACCAAGTATAGTTATTTATGCTTTTAGATATTTATGCAACATTGAATGGAGCATTTAAGTTCCTGGAGGCTTAGTTCCTCCATGTTGGAAATGAGATATACAAGAGCAGGGGCTTTAACTTGAGATCAGTGGACTCAGCTCTAGAACCTGGAAGAACAGGATGCAAAGTGTTCCAGGGAGAGAGGATTGTCTGATTTCAACAAATGTTCAAATAAAACCATGGCTCAAAAAATGCTTTAGAAATAATCTCAGTGTATTTGAATGCTAAATTGTCCTAACATGACTTATTGATATGTTTTAAATGGTTTAATAGTTAAAACACAGTTAATCTCTGCTAATGTCTTCTAAAAGTTAATATTTATTGAAGGCATACCATGTTCGAAGCGCTGTACCTTTGTTATCTCATGCAGTCTTCATGGTATGATAAAGTGGGAGTTAGCACCACTTTCATTTAATGAATGAGAAGTCTGAGGCTCAGTGAAGTCAGATAACTTCCCTGGTCATGTAGTTTTTAAGTTGTAGAGTTAGAATCTGAGATCAACTCTTGCTCCATTCAAAAGCTCTTACCATCTTTGTGTTGAAAGTGTTTGGAGAGTGAATGCTAGAACATTAATGCCTTCCTGAACTGGAGGGGGTGAACAAAATCATAAGTAATCACATATCTATAAATAATTGATTGAAAATACAAAATACTAAATTCGATTTCAACATCCTTGGAAATGCAGGAGAACCTACTAATAGTTAATTAACAAATACTTGGTTTCACTGATTCTGCCTTAATCCATTATTCTTCTCTTTGCAAAGTATCTTGAAAAATCTCCCTCAATGAGGCAAAAATCGTGCTTATCATCTGCTAGCTGCAAGAAGAAACATACATTAATGATTCTTCAGGGTTTCATAGGCAGGAGCAGGAGCTCCTTCACAGTATTAAAGCAACAAAAGAAGACATGATTACTTTGGGAGAGTAGACACGAAGTAAGAATAATCTGCATGATCCACAGCTTGAATAGAAGATTCGGTAATGCATAGATAGTAAGGGATAGTAAGTAAGTGGGAATACATGTATTATTATCAGGAGAGGTACCTTGGGTATTATAAATTGATGTAGTAAAATCCTTTCGAAAGGCAATTTGGCAACTTGTCTGAACAGCTATAAAAACCGTTATACCTTTTGACCCAGTAATATCTCTTCTGAGAATTTATCCTAAGGAAATAATTCAAAAGAAGAACACAACGATATGCATAAAATTATTAATTACAGCATTAACTCTACCAGTGTAAAAATGAAAATAACCTAAAAATCCAATAATAGAAAGATCCTAAATTAGGACACATTAAGTCAAAAAAATATTACCCACCCGTTGCAATTGTAATTATGAATACTGAAGCAACATAAAAAATATATGCAATAAATTTAATGAAAATAAATGCTACAAAATTATAGGTATTTAGCAAGTAAGCCTTTTAAAAAGGGGAGTTACACGTGGATAAAAACTTTACAGGAAATAGAAGAAAATGAAAACAGTTGAATATCATGACAGTGGGATTCAGAGTAAAATCAGTTCCCTATTGACATACTTTCTCTTAATGCTATTTGCAATCTGAATGCAACAGCTAAAAATCAGAAAAGAAGTTCCTATACGTTCATCCTGCTAACATAGTACTTATCAGAGATCTGAGAAAAATAATCAGTGGATATCACCATTCATGATACTGATATTTTTAAACTTGTCATCTATAATTTGGCTATTTTGAAATACTGTGGTTTTCATACTGTGTTAAGTATAGTTTCTCTAACCACATATGCATTAACTACTTTTAATTGTTCCTTATTTCCTATTGGATTATTAGTTAAATTCCTAACTGGGTCCCTGCTGTAGTACTTTCCATTTTTAAAATGCATTTTGTGAAAATGTAAATATAAAGATGTATACATTATTTCTTTTGAATTATTTATTGAATATCTAGTAATTTCAGAGTATTACAACTCTCTTTCATGCTTACAGGAGAAAAGTCCCTTTATATTGTACTCAATGAACTTCAAAATCCATTCTCCTGTCCTTTGAATCCCTTATAAAACTTTCCTTTGTGTAGCCAAGAAGTAGCGCTTGTTGGCCATAGCACACTATTTGCTCTTTCTCATATCTGTGCCTTTGTAAGCCTAAAAACTTCACACAATCCTAAAAAAAAATCTCCTCTTTTGTGGTCTCTAGGTATTTAAGTCCTATTTATTTGTCAAGGACCAGCTAAGCCTTTTCTTCTACCACAAAGCCTTTCTAGAAAATTCCACTCTTATTGACTTTTCCCTTCTTTGAAATCCTATGTCACTGCAATTTGACATTACTTATATTGTTTGTTTGCATTATTATTTCACGCTCAATGCTAAACAATTTTGCTATTTGTTTACTGTTATTTCAACAACCAAATTGTTAGTACTACAAGGGTAGGGAACAAAAATCCTAGACCTTGTAAAAGAAGATATAAATAAGCAACCAACACAGATGTCAATTAAATGACATTGACAATGTGCTTAAGAAACATTTGCCATTGGCTTAAAAACTCAACAGCTCTGGGTTCTACCATATTTATCTGTTACTTCCATTACAGTATTTTATTGTGAATGGTGAAGTAAAACTGTTTCGTACCCCATCTCTCTCTAAGACGTAAAGTTTTTGGCTTCAGACATACAGTCGATGCATTGGCGTTTTTGTACATCCTGAACATAAGCATGGTCTTGGTCAGAGAGAAGTTGCTGATATTTGCTGAATGCATGCATCAATTAACTAACCTACTTTTTCGAAGTATATAGCTGCTACGTATTGGAATTTTTAAAAATGCAGAGTATCTTCTTGGAAGTAGAGTTTAGAAACAAGAAATTACTGAAAAAAAAAAACTGAAAGAGAAACAAAAATTTCTTATGCCTGGATAGATGCTTTAATATACATTATTTTATTATTAACAATGCCTACATTTTTGAGTATTTAATATGTGCCAAGAACTTTTCTAAGAGCTTTACATGTAGAATTCTACTTAATTCTCACAACTCCATGGGACAGATACAATTATTCTCCACTGCCCAGAGGACTAAACTGAGGTAGCAAAGTTTTGTAAGTGAAGGACTTGGTATTCCCAATCAAGCCGTTGGACAGTGTAAAGGCTAGAGAAATTGAACTTTTCCAGAAGATGGCAAATAACAGAGAAATGGCAAAATTTTAAATCAATTTAATCCATTTATAAAAGTAAATCTAGAGACTTGAGTTGTTTCCTGAAAAACATATTTATATATATATTTTTAAACATTTTTTAAATTTAATCTGTTCTGGTTTTCTTGAAGCCATCATAAAATAGAATTTTAGAAAAAAATATGGTCAACATAAGTTACTTTTTCAATTCTCGAATATTTAACATCATTTAACAAAGTATCAACCTGAGTTTTGTTGCTTGGCCGTTTTTACAGATTGATTTAAATTATACCTAAGGAACGGTATCAATCAGGCTATTAGTGAAGAATTAATTATAAGATTTATTCAGTCTCTGGAGTGTTGATAAGCAAATACATTTTTGTTGTCTTAATCTAGAAAAGAGCATTTTTATACTTGGAGAAGATAGTTTCTAAGTAGATTTATTTATTTTAGTAGAGGTTGTAAATAACTAAGCAGAGCAAACTGATATTTATTTGACAGTTCTTATGTTCAGTTGATAAATAAGTCTATTTCCCTTTAGAATTTTTGTAACCAAATATATAATTGTGCCCTATGGTGTAAAATAATTCTAGATGTATCCAAAGCCATCACAGTAATATTACTATGTCACTAATGGTTAGAAATTTTGTATTCATTTAAGTGTTTTTAAAATAAAATGAATAACCATGAGTTTATTCAGTTCTTGACTAAAGATGCTAAATGATTCAACTTCTACCCTGCGGTGATACCTTGATTAATATATCCTCTGGGAAGAAGGCTCAAAATATTTATATGAGCTCAACTGTTTTTATCTAAAAACATAAATTGGAAGATGAAAGAAATCATTCCTCTAATGAAATGTGATGCGTTAACAGACTGGAGGAGAGGGTTTTAGTTGTTGTTTATTCACTTACGTGTTTGTTTTTTCTTTTTCATGTAGGCCCTGCAGTAATAACATGTTTGTCTGATTTTCCCTGAAAAATAAACCCAGGCAGGATGGAGGATTCGTGTTTTCTCACTTCCACCCAACCTCTGACTTCCCTCTTTTGACCTTAGAAAGTTACAGCTGATGGGAGAGAGAAGACAAGGGGAGTAAACCTGGTACTTGTAGCTGCATCCCCCAAATCAGCACGGGACAGTACAAATACAGCAGCTTCTGGAATCAGGCAGAACTCGTGCTCATATTCTAAATTTTATTTCATTTAGCAAACACTTACATAATACTACTTATATTCCAGGCACAGTTCTAAGCAGCTAATGGGTGGGGAACCTGAGGCCTTCTGATTTCAAGATTGTTCTGTTTTAAGCACCAAAGGAGGCAAGAAAAGCTTCATCTTTCTCTGCAGCACCCCTTTCAATAAAAGGATTTATTCTGTAAAATTTGGATTCAATTAAAAGGCTGCACTTAAGGAACTACAAGGTCACAAGCAGCCTCAAGGCAGCAGGTTCCCCACCCATTGAAGAAACTGAGGCACACAGGGATAAGCAACGTGCCGGGGACATCAAGCCTGGCAAGTGGCAGAGGCTGGACATGAGAGGTGAGATTGGAGATTGTGATCTTCACCACCAGGTACCCAAGGGTGCCTCTCCAGATCTTAGCCAAAGCCCCTAGTGGTCAGATCCTCTGGGACACTTAACCTCTTTGAGCTTCAGTTGAAAACCAAGAACAGTATCTACAGTTAGTGACCACTGTCAGGATGTGTGTGGTATTTTCTGATGGTCCTAGTCTTCATGGTTATCCTCCCAGCACAGATCTGCCCAGCAACCCTCCTCCAAATACTGCCACACCCAAGTGTCAGTTGGACCCTGTCCCCATACTTGTGCTTCCAAATCACGTATGTATTTGGAGAGGGTGGCACATTTAACATTATTAGAGTTAGTATTTAATGGAATAGAGTTAATATTTAATGCAATAACACATAGTGTACTCTAAAATATATCCAAATATTTCTTATTTTGCCTATCTCCCATTGAACTGGTAGCCGCATCAGCGTGGGAAAATGTGTCTGACCTACGCTAAACTGTGTATCCAGTGACCACAGCGTGTCTGCAAAGTGGCAGGAATTCAAGAGGTATAAAGTCATGAAAAGTTTGCAAATGGTTTTCCTACCATGTATAAAATTTCCATTGATACCATGTGCTAGCAAGTACATCTTCATTAATAGGCATGGGATAATAATGACAGCATTTCCAAAGAATGAAGCAATATAAGTGAGCCAGAGAACTGTGCAAAATAAAATCCGAACTGTACAAATGGAAAAACAAAGGCATTGACAAATCCTTAGGTTATTGATGTGCCAAATTAGAAATTTTTTCCTTTGAGATAAAAATGTGAACTACCATGGTTAAAATCAGGACCACTAATCAGGAAAACAAAAATAAACTAAAAAAACAACAACAAAGAACAGCAATAAAAACCACAAAGAAAAGCATGTGAATGACATTCTTCCAGCAGCCTTGTTCCTGCCAGAGGCCATAAGAAGGAACTCCCAGAGCCACATGCTTTGGAGGCTGACCCCGCTCCAGGGAACTGAGGGTGAAGGAAGAGGCCGTATGTGATTACCAAGCATCTTAGACACCCACATCGCACCTTCAATTGCATTCGGGAGATAAAGGGTTCTCCAGCACAGCCACTGCTCACAATGGCTTCCTCATGGCCATGTCTTGAAGCCAGTAGGCTCCTTACTTCTTGCCTGTGACTCCTCTTTCTACAGTTTGAATTCAGAACTAAATTAAAATTAAAGGTAAAGCCGTCATGCATCTTCCGTTTTTATGCTGGAAGATGTTTGTAAGGAGCAGGCTGGGTTCTTTCTCAGTTTGGAGACTTGTGTTTTTGATCACCCATGCTCTAACAAGCTGGATATATAAAACAGATCATTACCCTAAGTGTGAGACAATATATTGACTTACCATGTAGAAAAAGAAAAATACACGGAACTTTCTAAAATGAACAGGGAACCTGCAGAAGGAGACTCAAATGCTCTTTACAAAATGGGCTTGAAGGCAAAACCAAAAGATAAATGTGTGCGTTTAAAATTACTTTCGGGCAAGGTTCCCGTCTTAAATATTTGAGGTATTCAGGCCCCCAGGCACCTGTTCAAGTTTGTGCTGATTCTCCCCCGGGCAGCTGCCTCGCTTGCCTCTGCCTCGGGCTGGTCCTGAACGCGGTCCAGGATGAATCGCTGATGAGCAAGTTCAGCTGGTGCTGAGTGACAGGTGTGGGTTCCCGACTGCCTTCGACAGCATGGCATCGTGCCTACACAGGGAAAGAAAGCCATCGAACACTCGCCTCTCAAATCCAGCTTTGTGATGCTTGTGCTCAAAATAAAAAGCATACACTAGTAAAATTAATAGGCCCATATCAGGCCTAAAAAATACCTTTTTTTAAAGAAAACAAAACTATGGACAACTGTAGCAAAACCGTAGCTGCCACCGCTAGTGGGATTTGTGGCATTATGCGAGGTCCAGTGTTTCACAGGCCAGGCCCCGGTAACCACTAGAGCCTTGAATTCAGGCAGATGACTGAGCCAATGGTCCCGAGTCCTGAAGAAGTACAAGATCCCACTGCGTTAGCCTGAAATTGTAGTGGCTATAAATCAGTTTTATTGGAACACAGCACACCCATTGTTTACATATTGTATGTGGCTGCTTTTGCACTACAAGGACAGTGGTTATTACAGAAACTGAGCCTAAATCATCCACACAGCCTAAAATAGTTGTTAACTGGACCTTTAAAGAAAATATTTGCCAATGCTTGGTGTAGCCCCTTATCAGCTGCGGTCCTGCGTAATTCACTAAGACACTCTGAGTCTCTGCTCTCTCATCCGTAAGGGGATATTAATACTGAACACAGGGTTCTTGTGAATATTACATGAGGTCAGTGTCATAAAGTACCTAGCGTAATGGCAATAAACAGCGGGCATCCTTAGTCTCACTGTGACGGGAGGAGAGAAGCATTTCCTGGTCCCCGCGCTGTGATCCTAAGCAATGGCAACGTCACCAGTCTTGCTGTGGCTTTGGGCTGCCTGACAGTGTGTGGGACGCTGTGATTCAATCCCAGGGCAGTTCCACTATCTCTTCAAGCGGAGTAGCACTTGATTCCACACCAGCTGTAGCAAAGAATCCTCATTAGTCTCGACCGGCATTGACACCTTCCCCTTGGAGTCAATAGGAGGAAGACATCGGTAGCTGTCTCAGTGACTAGAGGGTGCCACGGACATTGAGAAGCAGCAAGCCAAAATGCAAACAGTTACACACAACAGAGAGCTGTCACATCCAAAAAGCCAGCAGCTGCCCTGAGGAGCATCACCAGGGCTAGCATAGCTCATCCTGCCACATGTCCGGGCAATGTAGGCCTTAGCCAAACACTTTGTGTCCAATCAGCACAGATTTCAGGACATTTTTGGGGAATTGTGGTACATAAATGTTCTCTTTCTCTCCTGTGGTAAGCACTTGTGAAGCCTAAGATTGTCACAGCATTTTACGAACATAATTTCATAACCAGGTGATCCAGTCTAAGAACAAAAGAACAGCAGAGAGCAGAGCCAACCAGAAGCATCAGAGAGGAACAGAGCGGCGCCCGAACTAAGCCTCACCTGCCCTTCCCCACCTGCCGGAATCTCCCGGGCTTAGCGTTTAAGTCCCTCTGAGTTGGGTTTCTCAAAAATTGCTGGTAAGATCGACTAACTCCTATAATCAGGACCTGTCTGTAGATTCAGATGGAAGGTGGACGTACCTGCATTGGTCCCATCATAGTGTAGCAGTCAGAGAATCAGGACACAGTGACCCAGACATGTGCTCAATTTTCACATGTCAGGATCCATGTACAGTTTCTAAGGTATCTCACACACATTGCTTGCACTGAATTTCTTACCTAGTGCCACCACGTGCAAATCTCGACATTCAAGTCGTGGGAGACACAAAGATGCATCAGGCACGTTTCCAGTCCTCAAGGAATTAGTAACCTCGTAGAGAAGAAAAACACGCAAATGACGCAAGGTGTTAAAATAGAAGGTGGAATCAAGTTAGGCGTGAGCTCTACAGGCATCAGAGCCAGAGATGAAGGCGATTGCCCCCGTCTGATCCTCACAACAGCTCGTACGGGAGGCAGAAGAGATGCTTTTATTCTCGGTGCTCCAGGTTGGGAGATTCAGAAAGGCCCACTGTGACTGGCCCATTAATTGTGGCACATTAATTGCGCTCAGCAATTCTGGACCAAAGCCCAATATTCTTCCTGTTCTTCTATAAAAATTCTTAACAATAATAATATAACAGAAAAGGGCTGTGGTTTATTAGGCACCTCACAAAGATCTCGTGGCTTAATCCACTTTGTGTTACTATAACAGAATAACACAAATTGGGTAATTTATTTTAAAAATAAATTTGTTCCTCACGGTTCTGGAACTGGGAAGTCCAATACTGAGGTGACGGCTTTTGGCAAGGGCCCTCTTGCTGCATCACCCCGCGGCAGAAGTCGAGAGGCTAAGAGAGGACGAGAAGAGATCTAACTCATGGCCTCAGGCCTTTTTGTAATCAGAATTAATCCATCCATGAGGGTGGACCCCTCAAGGCCTCAACACCACCCATTAGGCCCCATCTCCCTCCACTACTGGCTGGCTGGGCATTAAGTTTCTAAGACATGAGCTTCGGGGGCACATTCAAACCATAGCAGCTTACAACAAAGAGAAACCGGACATATGCTTTCAAGGGATAAAATGAGAAACGTATAATAGGACTTTGAAAACCAGGGGTCACGTGTTCTGGCGAAGGGGACACTACCACTCAGACCATGATTGGCCAATACTGTCAGAACTTTCTTATTTCGTAAGAAATACGGAAATCCAGATGGCATGGGGAGTCTCATAAAGTATTTTTTTGTTTTATTTTCATTTTTTCTTTTTTTTCTAGAAATCTCATAAAGTATTTTAACATTTCATCAAGCCCTGTCACTTCTATTTCCAGGATACTTGTTGAACCTGTCCACTTCCTTCCATGTTCTTGTGTCCTTGCTATAGCCCCTTAATGATCATGTAGGTTCTAGTTGTTTTCCTTTTTTACATCCTCCAGACAGCAGCCCAAGTGATCCATTTAAAAAAATAAGTTTATCATCATTCCATTCACCCCATTCGCTTATCAATCAGGATTCATTCATAAAAGCCCAGCCATTATGAATATTATGGAAATAATTGACTCATTACAAAGGTTAGAACTTACACAAATGTGGGAAGAAGAAGGGGTATGAAGAAGTCCAGAAGCTGAAGTCAAAAAACCAGAAAGAGTTGCTGACCTATTACCTGAAGCCCTGGTGCAGGTGGAAACCTAAATCCCAGCGTGCATGCGTGGATGTGCGTGTACATGTGTGTGTGCTTGCAAATATGTTTGTATGTGTGTATGCACATACATATGTACACATACAATTTTCAATGAATGCTTTTATTTCTATGTGAATTCTTAAGTTATATAGTTTATTCCATTAGGAAAATATGTAATTGTATTAAGATTGATAAATACATAGACACAGCTATAGTTACAGGTATATCGTATTGCACAACAAAGTTTGAATCTGAGTCAGGTAAAATTCTCATTGACATGTTATATAAGGAGCATCTGCGACAGAGTGAAGCCTCTACACAGTTCATTTCCAGCAGCAAGTACTACACATTTTAGATTTCAAAACAAGTGACCAGATCACCCGATATATTCTGTAGGCATCAGCATAGAGATCATTCTTTATTCAAAGACTGACATTTCAAACTAGAGCATTCATATCAAATAGTTAACAAATCAAAGTTATCCTAAGAATCAAATCACTTTGCCAAGACATGCTTAATATTTTCCACCTATTGAGTATTTTTTAACATGACGTTCCCTCGTTCACAAACTAGAGACAGTCACACCATCTAACCTCAGGTATTCAAGCTTCCCAGATGCTTTGGTCTCATGAGATTTTGTACATTTGATTTCCTATGTTACAAGGAGTAGGGAATCACATCTAACCCTCTCATGAGACCCTTAGGACTATAATACCATTAAAGATTTGAGATCGCGATGGGGCAACCTTTGGAGAAGGCTGATTCGGTGGAGTCTCACAATGCTCAGAGGGAATCTTAGAGGATTGTGCCTGTCTATGTTCAATTTCGTAGTGCCTGATACAAAGTATGTGCACAAAAAAAAATTTTTGTTGGGTAAATGATTGAATGGAATGAATAAAAAGGAAACAATTCGCAATATGGATATGAAATTCTATGGAATTTAAAGCTTTACTTTTTGATGTGGCCAAGCAATAATAGAACATAACACTAAGGTGCTTTCCACCTGTAAGTGCTCCGTTAGGGAGCAGGCTGGGTTCCTTGTACCGCACTTTACAGCGCACCAGGTATGTGCAAGGCACCGAGATACACTAGCTATTCTGTGGCATGAAGGGCATACGTGGGGTCAGGCAATCCTTTCTTCACACATCATAATTTTTAACATACTGGACACTCGATCTGGATGTTATTCTCTTCTTTGACCGACAAAGCCATTGTCAAGCAAGACCTGCTTTCATATATTGCATTCTTAGGCTTACTGTAGTGGGTGCTGCCCCAGTCTATAATTCTGTTCACTAAATCAAACATGAAGCACGAATGAGGTAACAGGTCAGAATTCAAAGTTATTTTTTTAAAAAAACATTCACCCACAGAGATATTTAAGGGAGAAGAAAAAAAATTATAATGCAAGAACAAAGGGTGACACCTTTTAGATGGGTGAGAACGAAATTAAATCCTCATCTTGTCCCTCTCACCACCACAAATAGAAAACATATCCAAGAGCTCTAATGTCTTTGGACATTAAATTACACGCATGTCAAATTTCATAACTGATTATAACTCACTTCAAAACAACACCGGAATTTCTTCACAACTAAATAATTGGAACCGTACGTTGTAAATGCCAAGAAAGACAAAAAGAATGACAATCTTACAGATAATGTGGGTAGCAGAGCAAATCCTGTTCGTGCCTGTCTAGCTATATAACGGCTTCAGGTTTTTTTTAGACATATTTGAAATTAAGTCAACACAAAAATATGCTAGGAAAATCTGTCTCCTGGGGTTACTTGGTGTAAATAAAATATAGTACAGGAGATTGGGATCTTCTTTACAGATCCTATAAGATTGTTCAGACTTGTCTCCATAAGGATTACTGGATGAGCTTGGCTTTAAAATGTCAGTAAGTAAAATAAACATTTTCTAACCCTTCATCAGTTGTCCTTCCAGATCATAGTTCTTTATATATCTACAAGTGTACCCACTCTACCTCCAAGATTTCTCAGGTATCTTCCTGTCTGATGCACTGATAAGTTCTATCTGTTTTAATTTTCTGCCTCCTAATATTTTTTTCTGAATCAATGCGGTCTTTAATTTTATTACTTAAACAGCATTGCTACTCTCCCCTTCTCTATATTATTACTGGTTTAATTTTCTCCTCTACTATTTTCTCTTTCTCCTTCTCCCCTTATTTCTCCTTGTCTTTTTTATCTTCTCTCATCTTCATCTTATCCCTTTCTCATGTTCTACAAGGTTTTGCATGAGTGGCTCCTTTCTGTCTATTTCAAACCATTTTTCTCCCATAGATATTAGTCGTTAGCCTTAAACTTCTCATTTTCCAGCTCATAAGCTTCCCACTTGCTATTCTTTGTGCCCAGAATGCTCCTTCCCAAGTCTTCCTCTTTCCCACCAAGGCTCTCATTTGTGGCTATACATTGTATACAACAAAACTCCAGGGGCAATACTCACTTAAACTATGATGTGACTGGCTTCTGGCTCCTCCAGAGCTTTGCAACATGGTGGCCTGGTTTTCTATTCTAAGAAACTCAGCTTATATATTATATCTTTAAAAAGACCATTTCTTACAGCCATATCTAAGGCCCCTCTAGCCATCCCATCCTATCCAGTAACTCTTTACCTTGCTGTTGTCCTTCATAACACTTATAAGGATCAATAACTATCCCATTAATTTATTTGTTACATATTCATCATATCTTCTCTAGAAAAAGTTTTTTTGATTGTTGTGGCCTTCTCTGTCTTGTTCTAAGCTGTATTCTGCAACGTCTGTAATATCTTAAGTAGCGCCTGGTGCATAGAAGGCCCTCTATAAATCAGTGTTGAATAAATGAAAACACAAATGAATAAACCAGTGAAGACACTTTCCATGAGCATGTTCATATATCTTTCTCATTGCCAGGGTCCCCATTACAAGGCAGAATAAAAACCAGCCTTCCAATACTGTTCTATTTACCTATTTCTATGAATCTCTGGCTTTTTTGAAGACTTTTGTTTAAAATTTAATTGTGCCGGTGAAATATAGCTTATCGATTAGCATCACTTTAACACTTTTGTTGATGCATCAAATGTGCATTATAATGTGTGTGTGAAAGTTAGTCTAGAGCGGTAGATGGAGAGCAGTAGCATAGAGTTCATCAGTGGAGAGGTAGGAGATCCCCAGAGAGAGTTTCCTTTTGGTTGGTAATTCTAGCCAAGGCCTGACTGTTTACTGTTTAATGGGTAACAAGTCTAAAGCTGATGCCTGCAACACACTAAACGGTATCTCCTCTGCCCACCTGATTTTCGTGCAGCGCTGGTGAGCACTTCTCTGTGCTTTGCAGCTTCCTCCTGAAGGGTTCTTGACTTTGTTCTCTCTGACGCTTGGAAAGACCACTCAACCAACCACAGACACACTCAGAAGTAGAGGATGGGAAAATCAATATCCCTGGGAACATTTTCTAACAATAGAGGGTGACACTTCATGGGTAAATGCTCGAGGCTCTTTCCATTTTGGGCGGGACAATTCTGAAGAAATCTCTACATTACTGACTCAAAGGGTCAATAGAAAGATTGACCCATAGGTGGCCAGAAGCCACTAGATATTGGGTTTATCTTTTCTGACTCTCACTTTCCCTCATTCCTCACTACCACTTTCTGGAATCTTCACCCAAATAAGCTACCCAGATCTGAGTATGTGCCTTAGTACCTACCTTCAGGGAAACCCAGACTTAGACAATGTTCTTTAACTTTTATTCCCACTTATTTAATTTTTACCCCATTGCTCCCCCTCACAAGAACCCTAGTCATAGTTCTGTATTATTTTTTGCTAACAAATTCAAAAATTTTTAAACTAAAAAAAATACCTGAAATGAAGCCAAGTTGATCAACCCAAGGCTGTTTAAAAGCTATGCACCCAAAAGGTAAGCATTCTTATTTAAGTAGTATTGCTACTTTTGACTAGGACCACCTTAATTTACACCTGCACAGGTTATAATGTTTATCTCTTTCCAATTCTGACAAATGAGATGCTAAATGAAATTTAAGAAATAAATAAATAACGAAAAATAAGACACAAAAGGTCCTATCCAGACTCCCATACTAAGTACTTTTAGAAATGGGGAAATATTTCATTAACTTTATAGCCCATTTTATCTTTTACAAATTGGTTATTATGACATCCATTTTATGGGTTAATGTTAATGATTAACTTTAAAGCACAGATCCCTTGACTAATCTTCCATGTGTCAGATAAAAGAAGAAACTAGAGCTAAATACACCAACATGGGAATATCCCCAAAATATACCTACAGAGAAAAGAAATTGAAGAATTATAGCATGAGTGGATTTATGCTTAAAACAGATACACAAACCCTTAAAACTATACATATGTATATGCATATACATATACAAACCTATATTTTATCTTACACATATGGGAATACGGGAATGTGTGTAAATATAACAAAAACTCTGGAGAATGCACATGGTAGTGCATTCATGGTAGTAAAAGCATCTATTCATGTATTACTGTGTAATAAACAGAAAATAGATCACATATTAATATTTCCATCCATATTTTTTCATATGTGGAACTTTCCTAATGCAAAATTTTCCAGTCTATATCAGCTACAGAAATAAGTTTAAAGTGGAGAAAAACAGAACACAGAATTAGCTTATTTATTTATTTATTTATTTGCTATCATGTGATGCAGTGCCTGGGCTGTGATAACCACTCAGTAAATGTTAATTGATTAAATTAATGAGTAACTAAATAAATGATGGATTGAATACATATATGAAAGCCCCAATCTCTGTAAGATGAGCCTATCATCCAGAAGGATGATAACTAGCAACATAAATCCAATGCAATCTAGTGGATGCAGATAAATAGCCTTGATGGGGTTTCTGAAAACTCACCTTTATTTTCTATTTAATTTCCACTAGCACTTTTTAGGGTCATTACCACGACTAGAGAGGGTGGTGGTAGGTATGTATTGGCTCAAAGTTGGAGAAATCAGTCGGTTTTCAAGAAGTATATTAAAGAAAATTTAAATGTCAGTGTCCTCTTCAGCCATACTCTCATGAAAACTGTATGGAATAACAAATTCATTTTGTTTTAAAGGAGTGCCTGGTTATCAGTATTACTCTGGGGTGATGGCTGTGATTAGAAAACTCTGCTGAGGCATGCAACCACCCATGTTTAATTGAATAAGACTTAGCTTTATATATCCAAGCATTCAAATTCCTACTTCACTGTTAGATTAATTATGCTGTTTATCTACCAGTAACAGTCCTCTCTTCTTAACACACCTAATCTCCACTCTCTTGGAAAGAGAAATGGCAAATTTGAATGTACCATTGACAATTGCATCATCAATATCGTTCAGAAATTCTGGAGAAAACCCATCATCAGATACCTCTCTGGAATCACCTATCTTTTGAATGAAACAGTGAGAGTTATGTGCTAGTAAATGGTAGAGCCAAAATTGAAGTCCAGGCTAGCTGACTCCAGAGCTAGTAAATATCAAGTAATATTCAAATAAGTGAATATTCTTCAAATAAGATAAAGTTTAAAATATTCAGTGAGAATCTACTGTAATTAAATGACTGCTCTAGAAGAAACTGGTCTCCATGCATTTTTGCAGTGCAATTCATGGGTATGGATAATGGCGATGCTATGGTCACTGATGTCGCAAACACAGTCAGAAGCTGAAAAACTGATTGTAGATCAAGAAGTATAACCCTACGAAGTAGTATTCTTAACATATCTTTTTTACAGATGATGAAAATGAGTTTGGGGGAGGTAAAATAAATTGCACTAAGTCACACACAAAATAAGTGATGGAGTCATAATTTGAATTTAGGCAGTCTATTCTTTCAATCATATTAATTGTGTCTCTACAATATTAAAATTATAGTCCAGAAATAACTGATACAGGTTAATTTTAGCATATCTTTAGCTACTGACTAACTGTCTCACTTGACCAGTGAACATTAATTTGCATTTGATCAAATAAGCATTAATTTGAAAAACGTAACTATTCTAAGCGTTGCGGAAAATGTAAGGTTGGACTTAAACAGGATCATAAAAATGAGGTGAACCTGGGTAAGTTAATAGAGATTTCTAGGTAGGGAGAGCTGTACTCCTGGCCTTAAATATGAAGTATTCATGCTTGGCAACTAGATACTAATTGTGCTATTATCATTATAATAAGTAAATTTTATTGAATGCTTACTCTGTGCCAGACATATACGTACCAAATGTTACCTAACGTTCATTTTGCAAGTGAAGAATCAAGGATGTAGAGAGGTAAAGTAATTACCCCTCACAGCTAATAAATTTCAGAGCAGAGGCTTGAACTTAAGCATGGCTAATTCCAAACCTCATCTTTGTAAGCTTTTGCAATGCTGTTCACAGTCTCCAAAGAAGACTTTGTATTAAGAGTTTTTTCTCCCAGATATGAAAGGATGACATTTAGTGGTGGTTGTAGCTCATAAACTTTTAACCCAACTTTCAGTACAAAGCTGCTTCCTTCCTGTTTATATGTTCAGAAAACCCAAGAGAGCTCACCTTCCAGGACATGAACTGCATCACCAAAAGGAGCCAGTAGCTAGACCAGACTGCTCAACACCTAATAACCCTGTAATCATGCGAATATAGCTGTCTGATGGCATCTCAATTGAGAACAATCTGCTTCCATTAAGGAGCTGGTGACTCCACAGAAAGATCTCAACACAGTGCATTGCTGGTGTCTCTAAGGAGATGGAGCTGTGTGCATTCCCTTGACAATCTGATTTTGCTGTTTATTAGGCCCCCTTGTCTCCCTGTGAAAGTCACCTCGATGCTCTAAACAGAGTTGATATTTCCTCACTCTATACTTTTTGTAGATTTTTTGATACATATCCTATGGTTTATAACATATTTTACCTTTTATTATTATTATTTGTTCACCTGACATATCTCTGCTCCTGAATACCAGATATTTAAAGACATAGACCAAGTCTTGTCTGTGTGATTGTACTCCAAACACAGCACATTGCGTCGTCTTGGAGATAGAAGTTCAGTTCCAGGATTATTTGTTGAATGAGCCAGTTAATTAATTTAGTTAATAATGAAAGGCAAAGAATTGTAACAATGGCCATTGCAGTCCCTTGTTTTAACACTCTCACAATTCTTGTCTATTTTCAAATGTCCAGAAATGGCATCAGTGTATGATTGGGCCACGTTCATTCTTGTGAATCTTCATTATAACATCACCTAAAGTAGGACATTGGAAGTCTTCTTATGATTTCTTCATTACTAATGTTACTTGGTTTGTCAGGATATAATATTCAGGAAAAATATGCTCAAATATATGAAAGCCTTTGTAACAGGAAAAATTGAATAA
>CAUYMX010128347.1:0-31934 GCA_963573855.1 Lepilemur septentrionalis | reverse complement strand
ATGCCCCTCCCCTCCAGAGTGCCCACCACATCTCTCAATGTGGGTCTACCTCCCACCCCCCGAATCCCTAGTGAACACCACCACCATTTGAGCACCATAGTGTTAATCAGTCAGTACCAATTTGATGGTGAGTACATGTGGAGCCCATTCTTCCGGTCTTGTGTCACCTCACTTCGAATAATGGGCTCAAGCTTAATCCAGGATAATATAAGTGGGCACTTGGGTTGTTTCACAACCTAACAATAGTGAATTGTGCTGCCATAAACTTCGGGTGCAGATGTCTTTATAACAGAATACCTTATGCTTTATTGGGTAGATGCCTAATAATGCTATTGCTGGATTGAATGGTAATTCTATTTCTAGCTTTTTGAGGAATCTCCAAATCCTTTTCCACAAAGGTTGCACTAAGTTGTAGTCCCACCAGCAGTGTAAGAGTGTTCTTGTCTCTCCACATCCTCACCAGCATTTGTTGCTTTGGGATTTTTTGATAGAAGCCAATCTCATTGGGGTTAGGGGGTATCTCACTGTGGTTTTGATTTGCATTTCCCTAACGATTAGAGATGATGAACATTTTTTTATGTGTTTGCTGGCCATTATTCTGTCTTCTTTGGAAAAGTTTCAGGTCATCTCCTTTGCTCATTTATAAATGGGGTTGTTTGATTTTTTTCTTGTTAATTCTTTTGAGTTCTAGGTAGATTCTTGTTATCAGACCTTTGTCAGAGGTGTAGAGAACAAATGTTTTCTCCCATTCTATAGGTTGTCGATTTGTTCTAGTAATAGTTTCTTTGGCTGTGCAGACGCTTTTTAATTTGATCAGATCCCATTTGTTTATTTTTGCTGCTGCATTAATTGCTTTGGGGGTCTTCTTCAAGAATTCTTCACCAAGGCCGATGTCTGAAAAGGTCTTCCCAACATCTTCTTCTAGGATTCTTAAGGTTTCATGCCTTACATTTAGGTCTGTTAACCATCTTGAGTGTATTTTTGTGAGAGGTAAAAGGTAGGGATCCAGTTTCATTTTTCTGCATGTAGCTATCCAGTTTTCCCAGCACCATTTATGGAAAAGAGATTCTTTTCCCCAATGTATATTTTTGTCTTGTTTATCAAAGATGAGGTTACCATATGTAGATGGTTTCATCTCTGGATTCTCAGTCCTGTTCCAAAGATCAATGCTTCTGTTCTTGTGCCAATACCAAGGTGATTTGATTATTGCTGCTTTATAATACAACTTGAAGTCTGGAAGATGGACACCTCCCAGTTTGTTCTTTTTGCTTAAGATTGCTTTGGCCATATGAGGTCTTTTCTGGTTCCATACAAAGTGAAGAATTATTTCTTCTAGGTCTGTAAAGAATGAAGATGGTACTTTGACGGGGACTGCCTTAATTTTTAAAAATTGTATATATATATATATATATATATATATATATCTCATTTATTTTGATGTTTAAATGTTTAAAAGTGTCTTCGTCTTTATTTAGAAGTTAGTGATGTTTTTGTCACCAGGAATATGCCATAGGAATTTAAACTCTTGTTTACAGCAATTAGCCTATGATAAAATTGGTTTCATTATATGTTTTACTTACAGTTGCAGTTTCCAAAAACTCATTCACTGAGTTGAGGACTTACTGGATACACGCACACATGCACATGCACAAAGTCATATACATTTAAAACAGCTTTTAATTCATGATCCACTCATTTCTTTTATGTTTTTAGTGCATAATAGATTAAAAAACAAATGTCAGTGGAACCGATTATAATATATGTTCCGGATATATCTACAGTGTTTCTGATAACTAAAAAGACAACACAGTTCATAGCAGGAAGTGATCTCTCAGAAAAGCACTATATTTATAATCCTCTTTGACATCCAGTTCTGGCTGTGTGACTGGTTCTGGCAAGTGGAATATTAATGAAATGGATATGTGTAAGTCCCCGATTTTAAATGCAGGTGTCCCTTTTCTACGATCTTCTTTAGTTCCGCTTCCTAAAAACTGAGGCCAACAAAGCATTGTGAGTAAAGCTGGGTCCACAGAATCCTCACGTGAAGAAAAACTGCCTGCTAAACTGGAACAAACAATCATAACAAACTTTGTATGTAACAAATAAACTTTCATTGTGTAAAGCCATTGAAATTTGGGGGATCATTAGTTACCGCAGCTAGCATTTTCCTAACTAGTATTCTTGGAAGGCGTGCAACCAAATATATAGTAAGAATAATCTGGTCTCATGGTATTAAAAACAGTATTAATTTTATATCTTTAGCATTTAAAGCAAAGTATTACACATTTATATAAAAAAATCAATTGGAGAAAAAACTTAGGTAAACTCCTACCAACGAACAATTCACAAGTATGTAGAAGGTGAAACAAATTTACAAAAAGGAAAAAATGAGTGGGATTTCAAACACTTCATTTTACAAGTGAGGAAAAAAAGAGTCCACAGATGTAAATTATGTAAATTGTCTTCTCCAATGACACACATATTCAATTAACACACACACATAGACGTAGGTTTTGTAAAGTTGTATTAACAGTTTTACACAATCTGGTTTGGGAACAGTCAGATTTACTCATGATACTGTGTTTTTCCCCCTTGCCTTTCTAAGTATAACACACTAAGCAAGTGTTTATCCTCCCAGTAAGTCAGTGGACAGTCCGTTAGAAGACGCCAGACACACCCCAACACAAAACTACAATAATATCAAGTTATAAACATTCAGACTATAGCCTCAGAAAATGCATTTTGGTGGAGTGATTTATAAAACCTCTACCTAGTTTTCAGTTACCTGTCTTATTTAGTAGCTAAAAAGCAAATCTGTCTGGATTTCTTTTAAATTGCTTAATAAACTAAAACTAGCCTATGCAGGATTTCAACAATGGACAAGAAATCTGGATAAACAGAATTTTTAAGATATCTAGTACAAATGAGACAAGATCTAAAGTCATTGACATAATAATGAAAAGTAGAAAATGCCAATATAAAACCTTCCTGATAAAATTACTTCAAACGGTAACCCAGGGGCAATCCTTGCTATTTACATTTGTGGTATTTCTATTACATTATAATGGACTCTTGAAGTAACAGGGTTTCTTTATGCACATAATTTTATCCTAAACATTAAAATCAAACAACTTTGTTTTCAAAGTCCTGAAGCTAATTTCGGAAACTTTATATCCTATTTAATCTGGGTTTCTTTTATTTTGCTTCAGAATAATATAAATTTTGACAGTTAATGTGAAAATATGAGGTGGCTGTAGAATGTCTGAGTGACCTTCTTTACTGCCTCAACTAACCTCCATTGCTTCTAGAATCTGTTTATTGCTTTTTAAGGGTTTTTAAATTTAACTTCTAAAAAAATAATCAAAGATATGATGGTTAATTTTATTTCAACTTGGCTAGCTATGTTGCCCAATTATTTGGTCAAACATTGGTCTGTATGTTGCAGTAAAGATGTTTTTTAGATGTTTCTATATTCACACCTACAATCAGTAGATGTTAAGTGGGTTACTTCGGTAATGCGAGTGGGCCTCAGCAAACAGTTGAAGGCATTAAGAACGAAAACTGAGGTTTCCAGAAGCAATTCTACCTCAGGACTATAACAAAGACAGCCTGCCTGAGTTTGCTGCCTCCTGGTCTGTTCTACAGATTTTAAACTTAGTAGTGAAATATCAACTCTTCCCTGAATTTCTAGTAGGCCTGCCTGCCCTACATATTTCAGATTTGCGGGCCCCCATTGGCAGAAATAATGTGAGCCAATTTCTTAAAATCTCTGTCACTGACTCTTTCTCTATCTCTGTCTTTATTTATATATTTTATTAGTTCTGGAGAACCCCATATAATAAAGGAGATTGCACTAGCTATTTGAAAAAAAAATAGGTGAACATAGGAGCCAATTTAGTTAGGCGAATTGCTTGCTATTTGGCAAATTTTATTCTTTCAACATGCCACATGCACCTTTAATTGTTACTAGATACTTCACAGCGGTTTACTGACCATCTGGTCCCTTCAAATTAAAGATGGGAAAACCAAGATGAGATATTGAGGTTGAAAGACTTACTGAAGATACCACACTTTCTTATGTTAGATTCCTTGGAAGCAGATTCTTAGACAATGATTTATGTGCAAGTGTTTTAATAAAAATGTGTTCCCAGGAAAATCAGTAAGGTAATGAGGTAAGCAATAGAGAAAAGGTGAAGAAGACAAACAAAGGCAGCTCTTACTGGTTTTCCTGGGAAGTTTAAGCCTTAGCCTGATCCTCAGGATAACTTAAGAGTAGAAATTATACTTTACTGTGTGATTCTGAATATATCCATTTATCTAGTCATTTATTTATCTAATATGTATACTGTATATACATATGTTCTCCAGTATATATACTGTGTGTGTGGATGGATGTGTGTGTGTATCCTATTGGTGCTGTTTCTCTGGAGAAGCCTCACTAACAGACAAGGTTTCTCACACTCAAAAGCATTTATATAGATATATACATAGAGGGAGGTCATAGGTCATGTGAATCCACCCTAAATATAGAACATGTGGAACTCATTATTCTGGTAATACTTCTAGTAATGGAATCTGTCCTACTCAAGCTCCCTAAAGAGGAAAAGAGTTATCATTAAAGCCAATAGTGATTTAAGACATCCCTGTTAGACTTCTCATTAGTATTTCTATGAAAAATATAGTTTAACCTCAAAAACCCATGGGCACATCAAAGTTTAGAGGGTCAGATGGTTCAAGATTGATCTACAGAATAAGACAATTGGAAGACATGCCCTCTATTTACACAAAGGTAGACAAAGTGCTGGCCTTCATTAACAATGTCACCATCAAAGAATGACTGCAATGGTATGAATGATGGTGAAGCTTGACTGAAGACTCAGGTACATCATGGCGGATGCAACATGAAAAACAACAGCTGTCTAGAGAATTAAGGATCAGTGATTCTCCCCTCAATACTGGAGACTCGGTCCATTAATGGTCCTAGTATGGTCCATTAATGTCATCAATCCAGCAGCAATGGCAACTTCAAAGTCTGAGGGAGTAGCAATAAAAATCTAAAGGCAGATTTCAGGATCCATGTTGGTTAGAATCCCACTCAACTACACATGGATATTTGGAGTCTTCGAAAATGATGGCAACAAGGGTTCTAAGAACATCATTAGTGAAAACTCTTAGTCAACTTTAAAAATCATGAAGGTAAAAATACCAAATTAATTCCAATGTGGTTATGTATTGGCTGTAAAAATAATGTAGCGGGATAACATTATAACAGAAAAGAAGGAAGGGTAAGAGCATCTTGACTATTAACAATAGCAGCACTGAACAAAAAAAGTTGTTGCAACCACAAGTGTGGCCAGAAGGGGGAGATATCTAGGAAAAAGATACTGGTCTAGTGTGATAGAAGCTCCTCGCTTTGAACTACAGAGGCTGAACAGATCACAAGGGAACCATTAGGTTTCTTTCCAAGTTTTTAAGTACGGGCCTCTACAAAAAGGATTAATTAGAACCAAGAACATATGTAAACCCTGGGAAAGTAAATGAGCCCCTGGGGCAAAATATAAATACAATGCCTAGATAACAAAATAAATCTAACAAAAATCTCGGTATTTTAACTTTCAAAGTAGTGTTCTTTCAAGTATATCACATTATTCACTGTTTTTCTTGATTTTAGTTTTGAGACATGTTTTGCATAAAGGAAGTGAAATATAATATAAATTCTTTGGTAGAATAGAGTGGGGCAAACTTATGCACACTTTTCTCAACTTCATAAGCTTGCCTTCTTTATTCACATTATATTTCCAGAAGGGAAAATTAGAATAAAGTATTTTTGATTGAAAATTATGCCAATTATTACAACACACCATTTTTTTTTGCCAAAGAAAAATCTAACTGCAATTTCTTAAACTGAATTGCTCAGATTATGGTATTATATTAATAACAATATTTTTACTTTTTTATTAAAACTAATTTGGAGACTAGAGTCATGTATAAAAACAACATTACAGATGCTTTTAACAATTTTTACCATTTGAAAAGTTATATTGGGATAAGAGAAGAATTTTTAATATGAATAAAAGTGACAGGCTTAATATGCTAAAGAGGAAACAGTTATCAAAAACATTATTGAAATATCCTCTTTCAAATATTTTCTCATTAAAGTTTTCAGGACATAATTCTCCAGCATTTTTTTCATTTTGGAATTTTTTTCTCATTTTTTTTCATAATTGTTATAACATATTTATCAAATAATTTTAGATTTTATTCATATTACTTCAGTGTTGTATATTCCAATAGCTACTATACATTTATGGACTCTTTATGACCTTATTTTCTTATTCTATTCTGTAAATCTTATAACTTTTAGACTCAAAGGTGGAGGGAATATATCTCTTCATGAGCAGTACCCTCATATATTGAGAAAACGATTTTTCAAATTAATAGTAATTTTAATTTTAAATTACATACAATGACTAAGTACATAATCTAATACACAATAATTTCCCTACATTATAGTTTTGTAAAATTAGTTATACATATTTATATAATATAAAATTAAAATATATAACATATAATAATACATAATATATTAATACTTTTTATTACTGTTATATATCACTGTAATGCTTTTATATCATAGAATATTTCTATTTAACAAGAGAATTGAAATTATAGATGTTTTGTTGCCTTAATGATGGCAGCAATCTATAATCAGAAGAGTGTAGGTTTCTCTTTTATATATGAAGCATGCCTGCACATTTGGGACATATCTGTAATTTGACCAGTATGCTTATTTTTAGGATTCACTTTTAGTATTATTAGAAGTGAATCATAAAATATTTATAGTCACAATCAATTCTGCAATTATCTCATGGCAGACCAAATTTCATTACGTCTCTACTTACCTATGCTCCAGAGAATATAAAATTAGGTAGTGAACAGTCCTCTCAGAGAGCTTGAAACTAACTATTAAAGGTCTGCTTTAAGTCAACTCAGGAGAAAGTGAAATAAATGAATTAAAGATCAAAAGAAAATGCTATTACACACCTGTGAGTTTGCTAGGAAAACTCGTTTCATGAAAATTGTTTCATAAAACATCTACTCTGAAAGTTTTGATGATCCTGAGTTACATAGCAGCTCACCTTTTCCAAGGATGATGGATTGAATTGAGCGTGAGATTGGTTGTTTGGAGATTTCATTTTTTTTTTTACCCCTGAATCTAGGCTACCTTAGGCAAATCAATTTTCTTTTTTCTAATATGAGTTTCCCCTACTAATTTCTTTAATTTTATACTTTAAAATTTTTTAAAAATCTTCCAAGTCATGAAATAAAGCATGCTTCAAGCTTTTTAAAATATTGCCATATTGCCTTTTGTTTGGACAGTTGCCTGTTTACCCTTTCTTGTTATCTGTGGCATTTTTGTAATGTTTAGAAACCATCCAAAAATTTCAGAGAATCTAGATTTTATTAGATATATTGGATCTCCTACATTTTTATTTCAAATTCAGTAGGGTTACATCCTTTATCCTCACCTCCATAGCTACATTTAAAGTGTGATTCTGGAGCCGAGTCTAAAGTATAGAGCTGGAGAAGTGTTTCACTAATGGGGCATACTGACTGATAGGTTGTGAAATAAAGGTAAAAAGGAGTGGCCACTCCACTGATTAATCCAAATTAATCAGTGTTTTCTATCACTTGTCTTAAAGATGTAACATTTTGCCATCCCTTTACTTACTGAGAATTCTATTTACCATGCATTGCTAATGTACAGTTGGGATGAAAATGAATATGTAGGAGAGATTTTGGTGAAGTTTGCAAAATATTAGATCTCAAAAAAATTTTGTCTGAATCATGTTTGGGTCAGTATATTATCTAACTCTGAAATAGAGATTAGGTCTATATGGCAAATTAAACTGGTGAAGAATCTGTCAGTCAAATCTTCTTTGTCTTAATTGACCTTAATGCAAGACATGGCACACTTTCTCTGAAGAAGTCAAAATATATTTTCTTCTATAAAACAAAGTAACTTAGTACATTAGAATGTTAGAGAAGCCAGGTTACCTCTCTAACTTTTCATAAGTTCTGGGGTCCTGCATTCTCCTTTTCTGTAGAGTTCATGTCCAAAAGTAGACAGTGAAAATGAGAATGTGGGATGAAAAGTTATGATGGGGATCACAGATACAAGTGATTGCATATTCTCCTTGTTGATTAGAAAACTACATCTAATATGTATCCTTTACAAATGGAACAGTGTATGAGTATAGTAGTAAAATATTGTGAAATTGAATACACAAATTGTTTTTCAGAGTCACAGATGACTCCTTTTTTTCCCCAAGAATATTATATTTTGGCTTACTTAGAGTACATGAGTAGTTCAAGTGGACTTGCCAATAGTGTGTTTACACACACACACACACACACACACACACACAAATACACACAGTAGTCCATTGGTATTTATGGGAGATTTGTTACACCAGGACCTCCTGCAGATATCAAAATCTGCAGATGCTTAAGTCCCTGATATAAAATGGCATAGTATTTGCAAATTCCCAATGTACATCCTCTTGTAAATTTTAAATCATCTCTAGATTATTTTCTTTTTCATTTTTAAATTATTCATACTACCTAATACAATGTAAATGTCATGCAAATAGATGTTATACAGTATTCTGGGGGGAATAATGACAAGAACAAAAGGCTGTTGTTGTTCAGAACAGAAATAATTTTTTTTAGTATTTTTAATTTGTAGTTGGTTGAATCCATGGATGTGGAACCCAGAGACACAGATGGCTGACTGTACACACACACATCTTTTCAATTGTTATCTGCCCTGCTAATGTTTCCAAAATCAGCAGATAAAAAGAAGTTTAGCAAAGATTCATAGAAGTGAAAAAAACCTAAAGTTGTAATTTGGTATTCTGTTCACCAAGAAAATTAGAATTAAACCATCCATCTGTGTGGCTTCTTTTAAGATCTTATTTTGTGGCTCTTCAAAGGAAAATTTTTTCTTGGAAACATTTTGTTTAAAAAGTGATGCTCTCAAAGCATTTTTCTATGTTTTAAATACATTTTTCCTGAAATTCATTTACATTCTCCTTTATGTATTCACATATATGTGCCTTTCTACCAAATCAATATTTTATGCACTTATTAAGCTGTATTCTCCAAGTAATATTATATTTAATATATAATTCTATGATGATGTTCCATCTTAATATTTGTTCTTATGCAAAGACATAAATGTACTTAATATCAGCCTTTAATGTTGCTATACTTATACATCGATTTCACAATGTCCACTCAATGTTCTTCCTTTATCCTTCATTAAATTGCTATAAAATAAACTCCAAACTTGTAGTACCAAACTAAGATAATACCTACTTATGCAATTTGCAAAGAAAGAATTTTTTTTTCATGTTACTAAGTTTATTGATATCTCTATCTTTCATTTGATGAAAAATACAATGGGAAAAAATATGGTCATTAGCTAGAAATATATTTGTATAGTTCAAGTGAGACTGCTATTGCAGGCTAAAAAGGGGAATGCAGGCAAAGATGTGAACATAAGAAAGCTTGCGGTGGTTTAGGACATAGAGATAGATTAATGACCAGAGGTTAGAGAAAATGGAAGAATATGCAGACTGTTTAGATTAGTTGATCCAAAATAATTAATAACTGTAAAATCCATGATAATTAATTTAACTACACTGATAATATTTCAGGTTTTTTTCTTTTATGTTTTATTTTTAATTGACCAATAAATATATATATATATTTATGGGTTACAGTGTGAACTTTTGATACATGCGTACATTATGGGATGATCAAATCAGCCTAGTTAACATTTCAAAACAGCTACAATAATAGATATTTTAGAAAGAAAATCACATGCCAGCTGTAGAAAAGATGGGCTTGAGATGTAATACAGATATATTAATACTATGCTTAAGGAAATAGCAGAGAAAATGTAATACATAAGCAAAAATAATGATCAGGAAGAGTTTTAAAAATGAAACTATAACAATAGAGATTAAAATTCTACAAAATATTTAATAGCTAATTAGACATAACAGAAGATACAAACACTGGCAGATTTAGTCATGCAAAATTTACAAATAATATAACAAAGATAGATAAATGAAAATTTGGAAATAGAAGTTAACATATTTCAGAGTTCCTGAATGAGATCATATGGTAGAGAGGGTGAAGAATATATCCTGAGACATAGCTGATAATTATTCAGAATAGATTTAGTGACAAAGATTCTTATTGTCTCTAAATCCAAGAATATAAGCAGAAAGTAAAAATAAATCCACACCGTAAGCAAACTGCAAAATGCCAAAGACAAAAAGAAGTGTCTTAAGCAGATACAGAAAAAAACAAGATAGATTATTTCAAAGGAACTACATTGACAGTTGCAACCGTCTCCACAGTAGAAACTAAAAGACAATTTCCTCAATATTCTATGAAAAAATAACTGTCAAAATAGAACTTTGTCAAGTAAATTCTTTTACAATGATGTTTGCAAAATAAAAATATTATAGATAAATAAAACAGAAACAGATTACTATCAAGATTTAATTGTACACTTAAAATGGAGTGATGGCATGGTATGTAAATTATACTTCAATAAAGTTGTCTTAAAAAAAAATAAAAGAAACTCTCACAAAATTTCCTAAGAATGCACTTTGAAAATAAACTTCTGAGAAGGAAAAAAGAGAAAGGAAGAACATTTTAAACATACAGTTAAATCTAAGCAAACCTTGACTGTATATATTAATGATAATGTTTAATTTATAGAATGAAAAAAACAGACATAAGTTTAAAAGCCTGAATAATAATAACAGGGGCGATCAAAATTATAGCATAGTGTATTTCAATTAATGCAATATTACTCAAGTTTAGATGTCTAAATAAGTACATCACACTTATAAATGACTCAAATGGTACAAAAGCAATTTATGTAAATGAAAAGTTTATACCCCCATAATATTCTGAAATAAAAAAAGAATGGAAAGCGTATGTCCATAAAAATACTGTAAAAAAAAAAGTTAATGGCTGGTAGTATAGAAATAGAATATATACCTTTCAAATATCTGAAAAATAAAAAAGATAATGGGGCCAAAAACAACAACAAAAATCTAAATTACAAAAAAAGAAATAAAAAAGCCAAAAGAGTGGCAAATAACCCCCAAATCATATTGTAGAAATAATTTCAAGTATATCAGCCACTCAAATAAATGTAAATATACTAAACTTCTCATTTTAAAGCATATATTCTAGACTCATTTAAGAAATACTAACCAAAGGAAAGCAGGCACAGCTCTATTAAAATCACACTATTATCATTTCTTTTATTCAACATTGTACCAGAAGTTCTAGCCAATACCTTTTGACAAAAAAAAAAAAAGAAAGAAAAAGGAAGAAAGAAAGAAAAAGGAAGAAAGAAAGAAAGAAAGAGAAAGAAAGAAAGAAAGGAAGGAAGGAAGGAAGGAAGGAAGGAAGGAAGGAAGGAAGGAAGGAAGGAAGAAAATGTAAAGATTAGAATGGAAGAACATAAGCTAGTTCTCTAGGAATATATTTATAAAAAAAAAAAGAAATAAGAAAAGCAAAAATGAGTTTATCGAAAAATACTGAGTAAGTGCAATATAGTTTTAATTTTGTAGATATTGTACTGACCTTATAAAGATGTCAATTCTACCCAAATTTTAATGAAGAGTCATTTTAATTCCACTCCACATCCCAACAAAATCATTATTGACTGGACAAGTTAAAACTTAAATTTTCATGGAAGTCAAAGGACCAGGAATATTGAAGACATTTATGAGCAAAAAAAAAATAGGATGAGTATATTTGATCTAGAAGAATTAAAGATCTTACAAAATAAAGACATTAAAAGCATATGTGTTTTGATAGTGACATGGTGATGGAGAGAGAAATAAATGACATAGAACAGAAAGCTAAGACATGTATCTAAACATATATAAAAGCTATTGATATATCACAGCAGAGTCAACATATTCTTTCTAAATTCTCTATTTATTCCAATATTCTTTCTATTTAATAAGTGATAGGGCAAATGGTTATTGACATAAAAAAGAAAACTGTGAAACAGCTTTTATAAAATTTAATGTCAATATGTAAATTTAATTTATAAATTAGAAAGGAAAGATTTTAAAAGAAAATATTGATTTTCCCCCTTGATTCGGTAAGTAGGAAGGCTATCTTAACAAAACACATAAAGTGTGACAAAGATTTAATATTTTAACACTGTCAAATTAAGAGCTCATATCACTTAATTAGTACCACAAAAAAAAAAAAAAAGAAAGATACAAGCCACTAACTGGAAAAAAGATATTTGCAACATTTGTAATGAAAATAAATATATGTAAAATCTCTATTTGTAGTAAAAGTAATTTCCTAAGTATCATCTCCTTAGTATAGATTATCATCTATCATAGAATAGGAGTGTTGTTTTACATTTTATCAAAGTAAAAAAACTATGGCAGTTGATTCTGTCATCCAGCAGTGGCAGACAAAGATACAAACATCCAGGAAGTCTAATGCAATCTGATATTATAGAAAAAATATTAGTGATACGTTGATTACCATCCTCTGCATTCTGTTACTTTACAACATGTGCATTGCTTGCTCTAGTTCATGGATGGGATGGGAGACATTTCTTCCCTAGTAACATAAAGTTAGCTGTGTATGTTGTAGTTCAGTGTCTTTAGCTTGCATAGCAACACATTTGTCAAGTACTTCTTGACGTGAAATTCAACTTGAAAGTTATATTTTCATTATTTAGCTCACGAACTTGACTCTCTTCTATCACCATGGGCAAGTTATTTTCTGCATGGTATGGAATTTTAGAAGTTAATTAGAGATGCTACATGATTTCAGCTACTTGTGGAATGTTCAAATGGAGATTTGATAATCCTCAAGAGAATGTTTTTCTGACAGAGAAAAAGAACAGACATGTAGCTGATTTGCATTTTAGTGTTTGATATAAGGGTGACTGATTCAGAGAAAACTGCAAAATTGTCTAAAGTTTATCATTTGCTTATAGGCTCTGAGTTCTGTATGGAATTTCTCCAGTGACAACACAATTGATCAAGAAGTTAAAGGAGAAGAAATATTGATATTAATAGTATTTAAGATCAAAGACAATGCCAATAAATCTGAGGGATATGAGACAAAACTTCTTTTTAAATAAAACAAGTGCTTACAAATCATAGCATGTATAACACTATATTATTCCTGATTTTCTTTGTCTACATTCACCACTACATTATAAGCTCTATGAAAGTAAGTACTTTATTGAACTTAACTCAGTGTCTGTTACATGGTAGGCAATCAATAAATATTTGCTGAGTGAATAACTGAATGAATAAATGAAATGATATTTTTATCCTTGATAAGTTATACAAAACAAATATAAGACCAACCAGATTAAATAAAAGATTGTTTTTTCAGTGTTCTGTGGTAGATATGCTGTGATCTAGCCAATTTCCCTTTTTAGGGTAGCATCGAAACACACTGCCAATAATACTGCTATAGAGAAAACGGCATTTAGGATTTGAATTAACTTTTAATTGATGTAGTTCCAAAATCTTTTGAGCATAAATGCTATTTAAAAAGTGAATTATTATTTATTATGGTTCTTGAAGACTTCTCTTTACATTGTAGTTTGAATGAGGCCAGGTAAGTGTAAATTAATTATATAAATTATATTAGGTGCTCTTCAAAATATTTTGGTGTTTTCATATATAAATCACATTGTAAAATATGTTCATATAAAAAAGAACTTAATAAAATAGATCTTATTTCCCAAAGAAAAATGATATACTTGTATTTTGTAGTAGTAATAGTATATATTTTAAGAAATATAGTATATATTTTAAGACTACTCAATAAGAGATAATTTAGTACAAACGTATACAATAAATATAATGGAAAAAATAGTTTCCAGTTATTACAGTAACACACAAATGTGTATTATACTGGCACCCCCTAAAATAATAGATATATAAATATATATTCAGCACGTTAAAAATTGTTTTTGTTTGCTATAGATTTGACCTAAACAATGAGAAATTTAAATAATTGTTTTGTTTACATATTAAAATTTCACAGTGTTTAAGGGAATATTCTAGTTTACTATAAAATTATGTTGAATTAAGCTTGCTTAGAATTTTCTTTTTCCATGAAAGAAACTCTATTTATTAGACATGTTCAAAATGTTTCCATAAATTTCAGTCACCTCAAAATTATAATGATCAGTATGTATTTTATTGTTGGCGATGGTAATGATAATGATGACAGGCTTTTAAAAAATCTATAGAATGATCAAACTTTCCTTCTCTTTATTCTTTCCTACCAACTATTTTACTCCAAACACTACCTTAAAATAATATATGAGAGATACCTGGACTCTAGTCTTCATTGAAAAGACATAATAGGAAAACTATTGTCAATTTATTCAGGACTTTGAAAAAGATTCTAAACCTCCTTAACAGATTGGCTAAAATACGCAAGTATTCCAATAGCATATGCCCAATTGTCACGGTGCCTTTACTCAGTGAATGGATAAAGGAACTTGAAATATGGGCTTTAATTAGGAAATGTTCAATCAATAGAGAAGGAAAATACAGAAATTCCTACTTTTGCAGGTAAATTTATATTGACGACTTCAGGAAAAGCAGATTAATTAAATAAAATAGCTAACATTTGTAAAGTATTAGGTATGTACCAGCGATTATTTGATATAATTTACATTAACCAACAATAACCAAGTGAAGTAAATACCGTTACATAGCCCACTTCACAAATGAGAAAACTGAGGTACAGGAAAATTAAACAACTTGTCTAAAGGTTACACACACTCTAAATTGGAAGAGCTGAGATTCAGACTCAGGCAAATTGGTCCAGAGCCCACAGTTTTGACAACCAGGAATACTGCTTTTATATTGAATTTGATTGCTTTAAATTAAAACACTTTTTTTTTTGCATCAGCCACTAGTGCTTAACTGTGAAGAAGGCAAAGATGAAGAACACATAGCATCTGCCCTGAAGCAGCGTTCAGTCTCATAGTTGTTCATAAATATTGAACACTTAGAAATGCATTCACAGATTTTTTGGTTTGCAAAAGTGTCTCTTCATATGATGTGCTATATTACACCTCTATGTGTTTTTATTCCTCTTCTTTGAATTCCTTACCAATAAAAAGCCTAGATTATTTTAGCATCTAATTACCTACTTCCTTGTCCTATTAATTGCATGCAGCCACTCAATCAGACAACTTTATTGAATGAGGTTTAAGGAACTGCGTGAGACTATTTTGGTCTTTTCTCAATCAGAAGCCTTCAAGTTGGGTTCCTGGGGTACATAAAGACTTGCTACCAGGTTGGCATGCACAAACAGTTTCAATGTTATTGATTTATAGATTATCATATTCATACATGCCTTTCTTAAAATTAATCTGAGAACAAATCTAAATTCACATAGTCTGCTCCTACTTCACACAATTTTACAGACACATTCATCTGTGACTCTTCATCTTAATAATGTACATTAACCCAAAGTTTAGATAATTTGGGATGTCAAATTAAGAGATACACAAATACTGACTACAAAAATCCATCTTTAATCTTGAATCAAACCTGTTTTAAATCTTAAAATCTTTTCCTCCCTCTACATGCACACACACGCACACACACACACAAGCACACAATATCAATGCAAAAACACACACAGGGTTTTATACCAAAAATGAGTATATTGACCTATGTCTAAAGATTGAACTTAGAATAGCAAAAGCATAAGTTACTGATGCACCTTCTTTAAAATGTTAATATTTTATATATTTTTCAGAAGTACTAAATTCTGCAAGTTTTATTACACAAAATACATTGATTTTTTTCAGATTTATTCAAGTAGATGGCTAAACCTGATTTTATAAATATGTAAAATATTTATTCCTATTTTAGTCAAGTTATTTCACATTTTAAAATGAAATGTCTAATATTTTCTATCTCTTAGGAGCTAGAAATAAATTTATCTAACCTTAGGATAAAAAAACTTTATCTGTCACCCTAAAATAGGTAGAAAAGTACATAGCTTTCCCAAATTCTTTTAGGGTATGTGGCAAAATATTTGAAGGCTACTATTATAGCTGGCTCCATTAACGAAAACACCTTTATATAGTTCTCTTATGTTTCAAATTCCCAGGCCAGTAAGATTTGCTAACCAGAACTTTGTAACTTTCTGTTGCACTGATGCATTCCCTTTTGCATGTTTTTCCCCAAATGGCAGAACCTCCTTGAAGCCGTGAGATAACTACAAAGCCTTACACCATTTGTTTGTCCAGAGAAGGAAAGATAAGCGACCTCCCAGCACAGATCATACCTAAGTACCCACTGAGCAACCTACTCCCTGAATCCCACCTGTGCACAAGGCTGAAAGGATGCCCAATAGTAACCCCCATCTCATTATGCTACCAAAATCCTGTCCTGGGAGGGACTTATCTGCCATTTTTTTATCTTGTGATATATGCACTAGCATGATCTCTCATTGTGCTTGTGTGCCCTGCAGTCTACCCCAAACATGTAATAATGCTTAATGCCTTCATGCATTATTCATTTAATCTCCAGAAAAACCCGACCTCATTGGTCAGGGAGACAGATTTGAGGCAGTCCATTCCTTCTACCTCCTTCTACCAGTTGATGCATCCTCTACCGCAAATCTTTCTTCCTTAACAACCCTCCTTGTCTCAGTAATCGGCTTTCTGTGCAGCAAGCAATAGAGATTAGGATTCCTCTGAACATATGGTAAAACCTTAGAAGTGAAATTCTACTTTTTAAGCTGTGAATGCATGCTCGAACAACATGTGAGATATTGGAAGTTCCAAAGAAACGTGTAAGCTAATACTCCACTGTAAACATTCCATAGTAAATCAGTTATGCTGGGAGTTAAATCATGACCATACAATGGATAACCCAAATCTTTCTCTATAGCACTGAAAGAGTATTTATTGCCAAAACAATATTGCATAAATTTATAAAATCTCTGTGGTATATACTCATAAGCATTTTTTCTAACTTATGAGTCTGTGGGATAACAAACAAGGGTAGCCATGAATAGAAGATCCCTTTGGTGTTGGTTGAAATGACTTATGTACCTGAGGATCTGCGGGGAAAATTAGGGCAACACAGCCCTTTTCTCACACAGCAACACAGCAACACAGCCTGTGTTTCTCATCTTCCAGTAGCTGGCCAGTGCATTCCTTACGGCAATGAAAATGAAAGAAATACAAGACAGCAAGTAGGAACGTTCAAGGCCTCGGCTAAGAATCAGCACAGTATCACTCCCACCTTATTTCATAGGCCAAAGCCAGTCAAACGGCCAAGCCGACAGAAGGAGAGCACTACAAAATTACATGGGGAAGGACATGTTTACAAGAGGGGCTGAAAAATTATAACCAGGGCCAATTTTGTCATCTACCTCAGATGTATGTAGGATTACATTGTTTTTCCTTTTTATTTATGCAAAAGAATGAAATCTGATAATTTGCCTAGATGTTAGCTTTGGGTACATTGTTCACAGTTGCAAGTTTGGTGACCATTTCCTAAATGTTCTAATTTGAGGAGAAAAAAAATTTACTTTATATAAAAGGAGGAATTTCCAAGCTATATAATCCCATATGCAAGATACTTAAAATATGTACTTAGTAAATAATTTAGGGGAGAGGAAGAGGAAAAATCTTACAATGTGAATAATGCTTTTAATCCAGAGGTGGGCCTAGGATCAATTTGACTATTTTTCCTACTTTTTATATTTGCTATATTTTTTACCTCTATATTACATATATGATGTTTTTTTCTATTTTTTATATTAATATAATGAGCATGTATTATAGCTATAATAGAAAAAGCATGAAAAAATAATTTGCAAATTAAAATAGGTTAATTATAGCACTGAACCCAAGTCTTTATTTCCCTGAGTAAATTTTTAAAAATGAATGAGCTTTCATTTTATCTTCTTTGTCCTCAGATATATTAATTCAAGTAGCATATTGGTGGTATATTAGATTACAAATTTTGTGGTTAAACGGTGACTTCAATAGAAAGTGCCTGTGGGGAAAACCCTGGAGGAGTAGAGAGTTTTATATTTACTGTGGATGTAACAGTAATTTCACTGTTTAGCAAAAAAGAAAAAATAATTCTTACTTTTTAATCCATGGACAGGAAAAGCTTTATATAATATAATTTCAGTTAAGAAATACCAACAGAACAAGGAATATATTATATTTATATAGAACATTAGTTACCAAATATACTGAGCGGTCTAACTGGTTAGGTGGACAAAATGGATTTTGTCTTTGCAAATATTTAAGGTCATTTCAAGAAAAAAATATTGCCATACTTCTTGATATTCTGCATTTCACAGACTATGCTACTGAAATATAATCAACTCCTGATGATGATAGGCACAGCAGTGTATTTTTCTTCTAAAATAGCAATAATAAGTTAAAGCAATAAGCATATAATATTGAATCACCTTACATTTCCTCCAGAAAATACACCTCTTTCTAGCCTCAACATTTAGTTTTAAATTCCGTTAACATTACATCATTTCATGAACATGCTTTCAGTGCCTTCCACATAAAAAGCACCGAAGTAGGTATTTAGGATTAAAAAAGTTGGGGGACGCCAGATGAGTGCTGGATTCCCCCTTAAGTTGCCTACAAAATATTGAGAAAAATAAGACATGTATGCAAATAACTGGAAGTTAAGTGTCTTTTATTTATAAGAGAGGAATAGATAAAGCGATCTGGGACTTTAGAGGAGGGGGAACTCATACTATAGCACATCAAAGCTACTGGAAAATAAGAAACATAATTCAGTAAGATAAATAAAAAAATGTTTTTAAATATCCTCTATAGTCCCAGCAGTTTATTAGCAACTGATAGAAAACAAAACAAAACAAAAAGACAGTGCCTGCCCTCCAGGATTTTAGTGACCTAGAGAAAGATTTGATGCAATTTGCAAAATTTAAATATTTTTCTGTGTATACTGTAAGTGCTTTAGGGCTAGGGGAAAAGAGATCAGGGCAACCTGGAAGGAAACTCTTCATGGAAGAAATAAAACCCAAAGAGCTTGGAAAGCCAGAGAAGACAATGGCTGAGGAAAGGCATGAGCAGAGACAGAGTCTGTCATAAGCATCCGTGTTCCAGGACTCCTGAGTAGGTATGTGTATTTTTACAACAGATACTTCTTTTGTATCTGTTGGGCTATACAGATACAAAAGAAGTATCCCAAACAATAAGATAAACATTTCTTATAATACAGGAAAGGGCAGAGAAAAAGATACAATGGAGTTTAAATCATAAAATTTGGTTCAAAATGCAGTTTGGAAACCTTGTAGCATTATAAGCAAATGAACATTTATTTGGCAGCTAAATGCAAGATGGATGGGAAGAGGCAGAGGAAAAATAGATGACAGAAAAAAATTTAAAAAATTTTCCTAATATGAAAGTGTGTTTCATTCTTGCGCCACCTTCAGAAATGAAGGATTTACCTCCCCAGGGCCTGGAGTACCACCAGCAGACAGCACAGGTGTTGGCCCCTTTGGGGATTCCTTCAGTTAAAGACAACCACTCTCCCAAACATCAAGCCCTCCCCCAGAGGGTTTGCCTCCGGTTTTCTTGCTCCAGCTGGGGAGATATCTGAAGGACCATCTCATCTTTGTTTGGATCTTTCTGCTCAACTGAGGCCTTCTTTAGACCACATTGGAGTTTACCTTCGTCCTCTGCCCAATCCTGATGCCTTCCCTTTCCTTCTCTTCCAGGTTACCTGAACGGTACTCCCCAATAGTTCCCTTGCATGTTAATTTCCTTGATGTCAGCTTCATATGAACTCAAGTGATAAATATTGTCTTTTGTTTCTCTTTATAGAACTATAAAACTGTGTTCTTTGAGTTATACAATATTGCAGAATGTGTCAGCTATGCCCAGCCATTGCCTGTCTCTGCTCTTGTCTTGAGGAGCTACTGTTGTACTATCTGTTCTCCGTACTTTCATGGGGCACAAAGGAACTGAAAAAAAAAACCAAATGCAACATCTATAGCAAATGTGAAAAAAATAGAGTACATTTCTATCTCATTTATTAACAGTGGTGAATGTCTGAAAACTTTTGCCTCATTCCTTTTACCCTTTATAATACATTTCCTTGCCAAGAAGAAATGATTTAAGAGAAATTCAAAGAACATATGCATTGGTCTCTTCCCTCCTAAAAAGGAGGAAATGCACCTTCCCACTATCACCATCACCTCCACGCCATTTGTGGGCAATCCTTTAAGCTGAATTATTCACTTTCTGACCTAGCTCTTCCCTTTTCAGTGATGAAGAATTACCTCTGTAGGAAGTGTGAGATCAGATGAGAAGAGAGATGCTAGGTTGGTTTGCTCTGTTAAAGGTAAGTGTCCCTGGGACACTTCACTTCTGTTGTGAGAGTCTTAATGGGAGCAAGCTTTGACAAGTGGAACTAAACAACTTCAAATGTCCTGTTATTTATCTACCCATGTTCACTTTCTAAAAAATTATCTATACAGAAAACTGTTTAAAAATAATGTTTGAAAGGCTATATTTTTTAAAATGTGTATAAAATATAATAAAATAATTATGAACCATTATTAAAGATTATGGCTTTTAATTAAGATATTTGAGAGATCAAGTCACTTAAAGAATAAATCCAATATTCTTGGGACAATTTATTCTTCACATATTCAAGGAGCAGAGCTTTTTAATGAGCGAAAAAGTCATCATTATTTGTCTCAAACATTGTTTTCTCATGGGATTATAGCAGGGAAAAAACCCTCATTTTTGGATAAGTGCAAATTTTCAAGCAAATCTAAAAGGTTGCAACTTTTATCATTTAGTTCATTTGAAGGAGAATATTCCAATTATTGTAAGAATTGTTCAGACTTTTAGTTGGAAACACTAGTCTGTGGCCCATCCACCAGATTAAGTGTGGGGAACATAATTAACCAATTAAGTACTCATTTCTAGGGAAGGATCCAGCTGTAGTCAAAAAGTGAGAAAGGGGCCGGGCGCGGTGGCTCATGCCTGTAATCCTAGCACTCTGGGAGGCCAAGGCGGGCAGATCCCTCAAGGTCAGGAGTTCGAAACCAGCCTAAGCAAGAGCAAGACCTCGTCTCTACTAATAATAGAAAGAAATTAATTGGCCAACTAAATATATATAGAAAAAATTAGCTGGGCATGGTGGCGCATGCCTGTAGTCCCAGCTACTTGGGAGGCTGAGGAAGGAGGATTTCTTGAGCCCAGGAGTTTGAGGTTGCTGTGAGCTAGGCTGATGCCATGGCACTCTAGCCCAGGCAACAAAGTGAGACTCTGTCTCAAAAAAAAAAAAAAAGTGAGAAAGGGCTATTCAAGGGAAAGTTTTTCTCTGTTATACCTAATGCAGTGATTTAGCAGTTCTGAATTTACGTCGAAGACTTACAGAAGATATGCTTTTGCTACATATGATTTTAAGCTGCATTACATTAATTTCATCTCTAAGTAAGTCTAAACCTAAATGAGCCTCTTTAATTTATGCAAAAATTTATCTAAATAATATATATTTGTTAAATCAAGTAAAAGTTTTATTATTATTGTCATCTCAAATATTACAACATTGAGTGGGCCACACAATATTTAGCAAAAATGTTAGCCTTAAAGATCCAAGCCAATCAACCAAACTGTTCATTTTTTTTTCTTCTGGTAACCATTTAATGGAAACAGCTCTTCAACTGGGAAAAAGTAGTAAGTTTTCATAATCCATCTTACACCTAGGTTGATATTAACTGCAGCAGTCTAAACTCCAATAGCATGCAAATAGAATATGATTTTTATGAGAATATCATAGATATCAAAAATTTACTTTATCTTAAGTCTAACATCTTTGAAAGCTTTAAAGATAATATGATAATTAATAGTTAATGTTTCAAAGTATTTATCGTAGCCACCAAACACTGTTTTCTGTCAGATGATGTCTTTTCTCCACCATACCCATGACTAAAATGATCAGTTGACCACTTGCTAATGCATTTCAGTCATCACTTTACAATTTCTTGAACCATTTTTAATAGTAGACTGATTTCCCCCAGAGGTCCTTATTGTTTTGCTAGATATATTTATTGTTACGATTTATAATTACCATGAGAAATGCAATTTTGACTAACACCTCTCACCATCGAACATGTGCATTCATATACTCTCAAAAGGAGTAAAATGTTGCAGAAAGAGCACTCTGAAAAGAAAATAAATAAAATGGCAGGATAAGGAAATAACTATATTATAAATCATAGGCAATTAATAAATGTAAATTCTGATATATAATCTTACATACTAAATATCTTCATTTCTGCATATAAACAGATTCAAATTTATATGGATTTTACTCTCAAAATATCTCCTATGCATAGTCATGCAGCACTTTAGTTTATTAAGTAAATCAAAATTGATTGTTGTTTTACTTATACTTCCTAATAGAAGCCTACTAAAATTGTCAAACAGTATATTTAGATAATAAAAGCATCCTCATTGAGAAAGATATTATATTTTCTATTATCTATGTAGAATTTATTTTTATTTTATTTTTTTGTTTCAGCATCTTACGGGGGTACAAATATTTTGGCTACATATATTGCCTTTGCCCTGCCCAAGTCAGAGCTTCAAGTGTGTCCATCCCCCAGGTGGTGTGCACCACACCCATTAGGTGTGAATATGCCCATCCCCTCCTCCCCCGCCACCTGCCCAACACCCAATGAATGTTACTACTATATGTGCACATAAGTGTTGATCAGATAATCCCAATTTGATGTTGAGTACCTGTGTTGCTTGTTTTTTCATTCTTGTGATACTTCACTTAGTAAAATGAGCTCCAGCTCTATCCAGAATGATACAAGAGGTGCTAGATCACCATTGTTTTGTGGTTGAGTAGCATTCCGTGGTGTACATATACCATATTTTATTAATCCACTCATGTATTGATGGGCACTTGGGTTGTTTCCACATTTTTGCAATTATGAATTGTGTTGCTATAAATGTTCGAGTGCAGATGTCTTTTTTGTAGAATGTCTTTTTTTCCTTTGGGTAGATGCCCAGTAATTGGATTGGTGGATCAAATGGTAGTTCTACTTTTAGCTCTTTGAGGTATCTCCATATTACTTTCCATAGAGATTGTATTAGTTTACAGTCACACCAGCAGTGATGAGTGCTCCTATCTCTCTGCATCTGCACCAACATTTATTGTTTTGGGACTTTTTGGTAAAAGCCATTTTCACTGGAGTTAAGTGGTATCTAATTGTGGTTTTGATTTGCATTTCCCTTATGATAAGAGATGTTGAGTATTTTTTCATATGTTTATTGGCCATTAGTCTATCTTCTTTTGAAAAGTTTCTGTTCATGACCTTTGACCACTTTTTGATAGGGCTGTTTGATTTTTTCTTGCTAATTTTCCTGAGTTCTGTATAGATTCTAGTTATCAGCCCTTTGTCAAATGTGTAGCATATGAATATTTTCTTCCATTCTGTAGGTTGTCTGTTTGCTCTCATGATAGTTTCCTTGGCTGTGCAGAAGCTTTTTAATTTGATCAGGTCGTATTTACTTATTATTCATTAATTGACAATGATAAGATCTACTCAGTTTCTTGAAGTACTTGTAGTGAATTTTGAGGACCATTTCGCTAGATACAAACTGAATATAATTCAGCTTTGCAATGATCAGATGACTCTAGAAAGGTTCATGCTCAATCTCCTTGATCCCTGGAGCAGCAAAAGGCCTAACAGCAGAAAGAATGAGGCACAAGAAAGCCACCTGGGGAGCAATGCAGTTTGTTAGGTCTATGTAGTTACAGCCTGAGTAATTGCAGGGTGCTTGCTACAGGACCAATTTAGTTTTCTAGGTCTCTGGAGCCCTACAGTAAGCAATAGATCAGACTAGCCACCACGGAAAGATCTTATGTTACACAGCTCTATATACAGCAAGGAAAGCAAAAATCACCAAGGATGGAAATGAATCTCTTTTACGGGCTTCATTGGAACACCAAAGTAATATTATATGGTACAAGACTAAGTGATCCACCTTGGGAGAAATGCAATTGTACCAATTCTTTGAAGCATGAAAATAGCTCAATAGATCTTTGGTTGAATGATACGTGGCTCCTAACTATACTGTTGGGAGAAAGATGTCTCTTCCAAGAGTGAAATGTTTTGCACCATTATTTTCTAGATTGTGTTGTGGAACAAGGTTGTTCTGTTTTATTTTCTCTGTGGTGTGTTTGAAAAGAAGAATACATGCTGGTTTACTAATAGTTAGTATTCAGTTGCTAATGTGTCAGAATTTTTTCCCAAAATGTGGACATTCTTTCCATTTAAGAAAATCCATTTTTTAATGAAGGGATTGAGTCTGTCCAATAATTAGCATTGAGTAAAGCTTAACTGCGGACTCATGCTTCTAAAATTAATCTTAGAGAGAATGCCTATGTTGCAAGCCCTCGATATTGAACAATCAGGTAAAAATCAAAGAAGTAAAAAATGGACAAGATGAAAATGAATTTTATCTGAAATTGGTCCCAATGATTACATTTTGCATTTCATAGCCACATGTGCTTTATAAAAGATTCAATCCTAATGCAATTGAATTATAATGATTGCAACATGCAAACATGGGAGTGAAATGGAAAGACCAATAAAATCAACAAAAAGGTGATTTTATATCTCTCTTTCACTCAAAACTACAATTGAGGCCAAAGAGAATGCTAACAAACAGCTGTTGTCTATAGAGGTAATTAGGGAAAGTTTGACAGAATTAAAGAGCATCAAAAGGAGCAGAATCTCCTGGATAAGGAAAGTGAAGGTCAATGACTTCAAAGGGCCCAGAACAGTAAACAGAAAGAAAGAGTAGGAATGATGATAGAGATGTAGTAGAAACATCTTCTGCACAAATTTTCTGATATTTAAGATTAACAAATAGTGTAGTGTTATTTTCTCAATTATAACACTTAGGATCAGGTTATAACGACAAAGTAGACAACCGTCAGGGGAAAAGGAATCACAAAAGTAAAGTAACCTGTTTCTATGCACGTGGTACTTCTGTCTTGCTGGCAAATAGAGAAGTCCAAAAAAGGCCTGATGGTGTGTATGTTCTTCAGTCACTTTTTAAAAGGTTGGAGCAGCTTGATCTTTGAAAACACTCACAGCTACCTAACTTGCTGCACTTTGGAGTAGTTCAACTCAAGGAAGCTGACCTAGTACCCATTGTCTCTTGATCTACTCTTCAGTTAAAATACTCCAGAGGACATCTCAATCCCAGTGTTATTCTTCTATTCTGAGCTTCACAACAAGCAGACTTCGTATTTTATGCATTTAAATTAGTGGAAAATAAACAATAAAATTCCGGTAAGGCAGCAAATAAGTACTATTTACCTCTGCTAGATACTACAACACTGGACGTTGTGCTAATCTAAGTGGTTTCAGAGTAATAGAGTAGTCCATTCCTGGTAAAAATCCAACTAAAGATAATCTTATTGTGCATAAAATAAAGAGGTTTATATACCATTTTCCATCCATAGTCACAAGAAATACATACACACACATATATATGTACCCATATGTATATGCGAAAGAGGTTAGCACAGAAATATTTCAGAAGCATTTTGAGGCATCACCACTGGGAAAACATGCATAAGCTTATCTGTATTGGAAGTAGTCTCACATCTAGCGTTTTGGTAGCCACTTGGAGTTGAACAATGACAAAAAGATCAAGAATATCAAATACAATAGACATTTGGTGGATTACTTTTACGAACTAAACTTTCACTCTCACATATCTTGGTTGTGTAGCTATAGAGAGAGAAGGAAGAGGAGCAGATGGGGAAAAGAAGTAGTGATATAATAACAGCGGTAATAATAATAATCAATATTTATTTAGCATTTATAATAATCCAGGCACTATTTTATATCACATGCATTAACTCATTTAATTCTCTACATGGAATATAGGAACTACTATTACTTATGTCTTCTAAGTTAGAAAACGTGGGCAAAGAGTAAGTAACTTGCTCAGCATGACAGATACTTTTATTTATTTATATATAAATAAATTTATACATATATATGCATATAGTGTCAGGATTAGGATATGAACACTGGCATTCTGAACTCAGTGCTTATATGAAAATGAACAATCTGACTTCGATGCATCTAGGTGAACATAAAATAAGGACTTCAAGGTGGGTAGAGACACATCATAAAATACTGCATAACAGCCTGATAACCTAAAATTACTAACAACAGAGAAGATAGACTAAAAGTTAATAGCACATCTGTTGTATTATAGTTGTAAATTACTTTATATTGTCACAAGTATGATGTTTATTTCCAAACCTTATAAACAGTACAGCGTTTACCTTATGATTAATTAAATCATGTTGTTTCCTTCATAATATTTAAAAATTAGAGAACCACATCAAGCAACAGTTTAGATGAGGTACCTTAATTTTTTGGTTTAAGCCGTACCTATAATTTCTATTTTGATATCCAAAACTAGAAGTCAGGTAAGGCACACTGCTACACAATGATTTTGGCCAGGCCTTGTTCTTACTGTAGATTTTTATCTACCTATTGTTACTACATTTTGTTTACTATCCATTGTCACTATCCACTAAGATTTTGAGCTAAAAAAAAAACACCTAAAAAAATTTTACTGGAACTGATGTCACACCGTGGTTTAATTTAAAACTATAACAAAAAGCTGACAGAATTATTTTTCCTGTGGCTTGCTACATCTTCTTAAAATATACTCCCTGTAAAGTATACTTTTAAATTATATTCTGAAATTTCAGCAATATAACTTTCATTGACGTTAATGGAAACTGCCTTGCTAAAACATCATGTGATGCTTTCTAATGCACCCTGCAGTCCCCGGTGACCAATGTGGCCGATAACATATTGATCCACTCATTACTGCATGAAGCTGCACAAGTAAAGACAGCTAGTGAACTGTTGTTCCTGGGCATATTATCACGGGGTATAGTGCTTCAAAATAAACAAATATCCTTTCCAACTATTCAAATTACAACATATAACCTGGGAACTATAAATAAGAACAATTACACCCTCATTCATGTTAAAAGGTCAATATTGAATTTTATCTTGTTGAGCAAAGTCTTGCCACATCAAGGTTGAAGACACTGCATACTAGCCATGATACCATGGCCGTACTGGTACATATTGCCCTATTGTATTGTATTCAGGATTCTGAAGTATAAAGCTACTGATCTGAAGTCCTTTCAGATCTAGAGATTTAAGTTGCATTCCTTATACAATGCATCCTTACTTAAGAATCTCTCAGATGTCTGCATCTTTTCTTTCTTTTCTTAGTACTTGTAAAATTCTGTTGGTTATAATGCAAAACAGCTTGCAATACATTAATAGGGATACCAGAAATCTATTTGACTCTTTCATTTTTAAGAAGAGCTGTAATTAATTCTCTCTGAGATATTAAAACAAATCCAAACACAGACACACGTATATATACATAATACTACATATATGTGCATATATCATGACACTGCTCCACACCCATGTAGACGATTTTAGGGAAATCTGCTCAGAGAAAAAGGCCAAAGACTTTATTCCTGTAAGCCACATTCTCTGATTCCAAGTTTCTCCTGCATTCCGGTCAGTAGATTCATGTATTCTTTTTTTTTTTTTTTGAGACAGAGTCTCACTCTGTTACCCTGAGTAGAGTGTGGTGGCATCAGCCTAACTCACAGCAACTTCAAACTGTTTGGGCTCAATCAATTCTCCAGCCTCAGCATCCTGAGTAGCTGGGACCACAGGCGCACGCCACCACACCTGGCTAATTTTTCTATTTTTAGTAGAGACCGGGTCTCACTCTTGCTCAGGCTGGTCTCGAAGTCTTGAGCTCAAGGGATCCTCCCACCTCAGCCTCCCAGAGTGCTAGGATTACAGGTGTGAGCCACTACCCCTGGCCAGATTCATGCATTTCTAAACATGAAATAAGTAAAAAAGTAAGTTGATGTATTGAGCAACAACAACACAAAGATTATTTATGCTGACAATGAAATTGAGATGGAAATTGAGATGGACTCAAAATACTAAACTAAAAAACAAGAAATGAGATTCTTGTTACAACATATTATTAAATAGTAAACCCATTTTCTTTTAAGTTTTTCATGCATTTATTTCTAAAATCCAACTATGTGTATTTGTATTAACAACAACAAAAAAATTAGATGGTCCCTAAAAACAGGGAGACCCAGTTTTATAGTGTTTAGGGGCTGGGAAGATTCTGTAAAAATATATTGTATGATATATGTACAGTCATATTTGATGAAGAATTTCAACCCTAACACTACTAACTCTTAGCTCTATTGTTTATCTGCTTATTTTTGCATGAATTAAATCTATATCAATGTATACCTAAACTATTGAAATTGTTGCATAGTTTTCATATCTGTGCTAAGAGGAGGTGAGCATTCTAAAATAGGTAAAGCATTTGATCCATTCAGGCATATAAAGAGTTATTTAACTCACTTTCTTCAATAGTTTTACCTAACAAGGATATACATTTAATAGAGGAGATTTTAAAAGTTATTTAAGGGAAATGTAACAAATTCTCTTGGTCATTACCTCATAGTCCTTAATGGCTGTTCAACCTAGATATTCTCTGTCATTTATATCATGCCAAAAATACTCTATACAGGGTTTAAGTCAATTTATTCTTATCTCACATGCAGAAAAGCAAATTATCTATTTACAATGTATCTGGAGATCTTTCCACTTCTTAAATACCTCAAATTAAATAAATCTATTTTCTTCATATGGCCATAGTTATATTATCTAATTTTGAGGTGTTTTTTTAAAAATTCAGTTCCCTTTATAGCTATTTTATAGGTATACTATCTAGATATATTTGTAATTGTATACACACAGTTTATTTCTAAAAATTAATCTCCAAAATGGTACATCCCATTGAGAATCATAACCCCAGAATAATTGTTTAAAGGATAGGTTACCTCCTCCCTTGTGTTGAACTATTGTCAGTCTCGAGAGACAAAAAAAACTGTCTCTTTCTTTGATGCAAAGTATTATGTACAAATCCAAATCACATGCAATTAAGGGAATGATGTGTAAGTTTCAACCAATGATTTTGCTGTGTGCTTATACTTCAGGTTAGCAAAACCTATTGCCTGAAATCTCTCTCCCTCTTCCTAATTTTATCCATCTTTAGCTATACTTATTATCTCTATAGTTATTGGCTCGGATATCTTAATAAATATTTTCTCATGTATAATAAAGCAAAAATTATTTTTAAATAAAAGAAGATAAATTTTATGAATATAAATATGCTGCCAAAATTATGTCATGCTTTAGGTTCTAAATTATATGAGAAGACTTTAGAAATTTCATGGAGAATGCATGTTACGAAAAACCCATGCATAGATTTCAAAAAATTTTTACTCAAAATAAACTTGTTCTAACTTGTTATAACATCTGAACAGGAGCTAGTTTGAGGCACTGAGGAGGATGAGACATCAGTTTGAAAACAGCTCCTATCAGAGCAACATGAATTCTACTAAAATTGAAGCAAGAACAAATATCAAATTTATGGTCAAGCTTGGGTAGAAGACTGGTGAAGTCACTGATTTGCAAAATGATTTAGGGACAATACTCCAAATAAACCAGCAGTTTATAAATTAATAACACATTTTAAGAAGGGATGAGATGATATTGAAGATGATGCCCACAGTGGCAAGCCATCTACATCAATTTCCAAGGAAAAAAGTAATCTTGCTCCTATTTGCATTGAGGAAAACCAATCTTTAACAGCATAAATAACAGCCAACACCATGGACATCCCAATTGGTTCAGCCTACACAATTTTGAATGAAAAATTAAAGTTGGACAAAATTTTCACTCAATATTTGCCAAAACCATTGCACTCAGAGCAGCTGCAGATAAGAACAGAACTTTCAATGGAAATTTTAAACAAGTGGGATCAAGATTCTGGAGCATTTCTTGGAAGAATGTAACAGGAGATGAAACATGGCTTCATCAGTATGACCCTGAAGACAAAGATCAATCAAAGAGATGGATATAAAGCAAAGTGATGGTGGAAGTGGTTCAGTGAAAGAAAAGGGGAATGGTCAAGAGCAAAGGTCATCACAACAGTTTTTTTTTGGATACTGAGGGCATTTTGCCCATCAAATTTCTGGAGGACCAAAGAATGATAACAGCTGTTTATTATGAGAGTGTTTTGAGAAAGTTAGCCAAAGCTTTAGCAGAAAAATGTTTGGGAAAGCTTTAACAGAGAATTCTTCTCTACCACAACAATGCTCCTCCTCATTCCTTTCATCAGACAAGGGCAAGGTGGGACTGCAAACTAGTACAACCTCTGTGGAAACTAGTGTGGCGATACCTCAAAGAACGAAAAGTAGAACTACCATTTGATACAGCAATCTCACTACTGAATATTTACTCAAAGGAAAAAAGACATTTAATAAAAAAGACATCTGCACTGGAATGTTTATAGCCACACAATTCACAATTGCAAAGATGTGGAAACATCCACGTGCCCAACAATACATGAATGGATTAATAAAATGTGGTATATGTGTACCATGGAGTTCTACTCAGCCATAAAAAATGGTGAACTAATACCTCCTCTATTAACTTAGATGGAAATGGAGACCATTCCTGTAAGTGAAGTATCACAAAGATGGAAACCCAAACACCACATGTACTCACCATCAAATTGGTACTAATTGATCAATATTTATGTGCACATATGGAAGTAACATTCACCTCGGATTGGGCAGGTGGAGGGAGAAGATAGGATGGGTAAATTCACACCTAATGGGTACAGTGTGCATTGTCTGGGGGATGGGCACATTTGTAGCTCTGACTCAGGTGACGGAAAGGCAATTTATGTGACCAAAGCATTTGTACCCCCATAATATTCTGTTTTTTTTTTTTAAAGAAAAGAAAACCAGCAATTTTGCAAGAGTTTCCATGAAAAATCATTAGGCATCCACCTACAGTCCTCCTTTGGTGTCTTCTGGCTTTTTTGTTTCCTAATCTCAAAAAATCTTTAAAGGGTACCTGTTTTTCTTTAGTTACTAACATAAAAAAGACTGTGTTGACATAGTTAAATTCCTAAGGTTAAATTCCCTTAGATCTTTAGGGATGGACTAAAGTACCGATACCATAGCTTAAAAAAATGTCTTGACCATGACCTTTATGTTGAAATATAAACTTTATATATTAATCTTTTAATTCCATTTTCCATAGCCTTTTTGAAGTCCCTTTGTATTATCTGAAAGCTGCATCTTAGTGAATGGGTTCCTAAACTTACTTTTGGCTTTCAAGGTGGATCAATTAAATCAAGATACAATAACTGCTTAAAGGTCTCTGCTGTGTAATAAGTAATTTTATTAAGATACAAGTGCTTTCATGAAATTCTCAGCTGACTATTGTGTTCGTACATAATCAGAAAAAAGATTGAACACAAAAATATATACTGGGGAAAAGAATCTCTTTTCAAAAAATGGTGCTGGGAAAACTGGATAACTACATGCAGAAGACTGAAACTGGATCCCCATCCCTCACCCCTTACAAAAATCAATTCATGATGGATAACAGATCCTTTTAATAAAGGGATTTGTTCTGTGAAGTTTTTTCTTTGGTCGAGGGGCCACACTTACTGTGATAGGACTTCATACTCAGCTCTACAGAGTAACTTTTCTGATGATGCTATGTAAACAGCACATCAAGGACTGTTGATTTTCTAAAGAGATACTTTCCTTTTTATTCCTTCTTGTAATTCTTTGTTATTTTCCTCCTTTTCC